>JAJEKB010013174.1:0-17468 GCA_022393335.1 Macrotrachela quadricornifera
CAACCGAATTTTCATACTAACTGTGGCATCTGTATATCATAAGCATTATATCAAATGTTCTATCCTTTGAAGACTTATAGTTGAGCAATTCAATTCGATTTAATATAACTTTAACAAAAATATAATTCGAGCAGATCGTCAAACAAGTGTTCGAAATGTGAAATGAATAAAACAATTATCCTGGCTTTTTCTTCCTAACGGCATCACATTTGATATAAATACATAAGACACAAGCTTCTTTTCTAGCCGACATTTCTGATCGTTTGACGTAGTACTGTTCCAGTTCATTATCTTAGCTCATCAGTCACGCACACACTCCATTTTATTATCTACACGAGATCATTAGTGATCTGGACGATTTAACTATAACGTTTACTTTCATAAACGAGAATGTCTTCGATTGTCGCTGCTTTAGAACGTGTTCTATACATTATAAATCGATTGTATCAAACTGTTGGTCTGGCCACTATGATTTTGGGTACAGTTGGCAATTTATGCAGTTGCTTTGTCTTTCTCTGTATTCCAGCACTTAGAAAACATCCGAACGCCTTGTTCATGGTTGCCTCGGCAATTGGTAGTCTTTTTTACATCAACATTGGATTATTCCCAGCTGTTGTTAGTGTATTAACTGGCACCAATCCATTGAGTAGATCGTTATTTTTGTGCAAGACCAATTTTTGGGTGTCTTATTCCACTGGTTGTATTAGTTTTATGTGCAATTGCTTTGCAGCTCTTGGCCAATTTCTTATTACACTACCGCGAATCAAATGGCATCGATTAATCACACACGTTCGAGCCTGGTTGATGATCCTGTTTACATCACTCGTTTGGGTTCTGATTTTTCTACCATTGCCAGTATCTTTCACACTCGTTCCTACATCGAATACAACATTTACCTGTAGTGCAACTCCTTTGGTCACTAATTATGGTAGCTGTTGGGTCATTGTCGGCTATTATTTTTTACCAATGATACTAATTGTCATTTTCTTTTCACTTACTTGGTGCAATCTAACACGGCTTCGCAGACGTGTTCGCACATTAGATGCGGCTGTGACCCGCATGATGCTTATTCAGATGAGTATTTTGCTAGTGAATGGCATTCCGTCGTCCACTTACCTCGTCTACCTTTTGGCTACGTTATATGTCCCGAAAACACCGCTGCGAATAATATATGAGTCACTTGGTGTATACATTGTTCTCTTAACTACTTTCGTCGTTAACGGCGCTTCTTTCTGGGTGTATTTCATGGCATCTGCAGCCTTCAGAAGACACATCAGGGAATTTCTCTGCAAATGCCAAATATTTAAACACCGAGTGACGCCTTTTTCCATTGAAGCTAGAAGAATTAACACAACTAGATGAAATTTTCTTTCCAGAACAAATCTCCAACTATGACTAGTTAAATGAAACTCTTATCTTTGGTTATGTATCACCTTCCTATGTATTCTTATTCTCGATAAATGCATTGAACAAAAGTCTCTCAATAGAATTCAAGGTTTCGTATAACAGTTTATGCTCAGTATTTTGTTTGAAATGGTCACAAAATTGTCTAAATAATTATTTTACATTCAACACCACATGAATAAAAAAAAACTATATAAAAACCTAGTAGTGATCTATTTCTTTAATTCAAATATTAACTGATAAATGATTACAGAACAAAAAACGTCCGCATCTCTACATGTAAAAATTGAACCAAACGAGTTAACGTGCATGATCGAAATGTTATTATTGGATGACGACAATAGAAAGTTCAAATTGAAATAAAAATTATTCATTATTCAATTATGTGAAAACAATTCACTTTTTTAAGTTACTAATCGTTTTATTAATGATCATGTATTAAAAAACTTTTAAAGAGAAAAAATATGACGATATGGTTTTGATCTTATCAATTAACTTTATCTTTTATCTTAAATGTCTTGTATGGTGTGAAGATATTTGAACAAATCGATGATGTGTTTCATTTTTCTTGCTTTCAAAAATGTAAGTCATTCTAATGAATTTCTCCAGTATACATGATACTGTTTTATTTTCCAGAAAATGTACTATTCAAGAATCAATGACAATAGTAACTCTTTCAATCAATTTCGATTATTTTTACTTAACTATCTTTGAACGTACAATAAGAACGTAGTTCAAGTTATGGAAGGTATGTTTTTCTGGAATCGAATATTTAATTTTATTAATCGCAATTTGAGACCAGTTCACAACAAAACCTCACATTTAACTATGAAACAAAATAAACATAAACGAGTATAAAATTAAGGGTGATTTTTCTTATAAATAAATTGTTTTATTGATTGACACTTTTTAACATAAATCTGATGTTTTTGTACGATTGTCACGCTACATTTAAACTTTTTGACTTTTGTGTAAATCTGATTATTTTATGTGTGTTGTTCTTATGAATTATATTGTATCGAATAATAAAGATGGAGAAAAATAACTGTCAACAATTCATAATTAATTATATATACATTAATTATTCAACCGTGTTGTAACCGATCCAAAGGAATGAAGTCTTATGTAATGAGACAAATGAAATTGTTTGATTTGAATTTACGTTTAAAGAGTCATGAAGATGTTTCTCTCAAGCATATTATTTTTCAAAATATTTTAGTCATACATATTCCAATATCATTTTTTATCTGACACATGTCTAATCGACTATACAATTTTAGAAAATACATGCCGTTGTGGTCTAGTCACAATTAACTATTGACACTTTGAAATAACAAAAAAATGAAATATAAATAAGTACATAGTTTTATATGACAATGGTTTTAGTAATGATTTTGTTAAATCATCTATTGATTATCAACGAGCTCTTATTCACAAATTAAGGACAAATATTTGTTGAAATCTAATTGCTTTTTCATATATTAAATCTTGTTTTTGATGACTTATTAATAATGAATTTTCTATTTTTACATATAAAATATAGATTTATTTAACAATAAATTGTTCTTTGTAATATGTAATCTTAAATATATTTCTCACCCTCAAATCGAATCTTGAAGAGTAAGTTTTCTTACGATATCAAGTATGTTAAAAACCAACTCAATTTATGAAAGAAGTATGAACTTTAAGAGCTATAGTTTATTATGTTATTGATCTTAGCAGAATTAATTAATATTAATTCTCTCTGATTTATTCTATTTTTATTGAATCAAATCTCAGAATTTAATATTGAGTAATGACTTGTCTTTTTAGTGCAATTTAAATAATCAAGAAGAATTTGTGTCAAAGATGCTAAAAATAATCATAAAAAAGCGGATTAAGAATTTCTTGTTTTGGTCAATTAGTTGATTTTCTTCCCTTTCAAACACAAAGCAATATATTTTCTACCATATATCATGATCTTTTTGAATGAAATATACTAATAAAACAGCAATAACAGCATTGAAGAACTGAGAAAGTAAAAGAGAAAATTAAATAAACAAATTTGATCGATACAATATAGGATGCCGATATTAATATAATTAAATTCATGTATAACTCATTTATCAACGCTATATGACCCGGTACTTCCAACAACCAAGTAAATTATGGGAAAAAATCATACTAAGAAAGAATAATAGAAACTAATGAAAAATGGTAAGAGGCAAATAGTGTCATTACTGTGATATAAATAGTAAGACTAATTCATTTTAATGAAGCACTTTTATGAACAATTAGAAAAAGATTAACACAATAATCAATAGAACAATAACGAGGATCAATAAAGCACGAAGAAGACTGAGAGCGATTAGGGCGATAATTTATGTTATAGTTGCAGCAATTGTATAATGAATGTATGGATCAGATGTATTTTCGTTCGAAGATCAATGCCTAATTGAAATCACCAAAAACGAACTAAAAGCCATTACTTTCTACATATGTTATACTTAGAACTTTATTTGAAATTTCTCTCTTAAATACAATAAATGAATATTATTTTTCATATGCAAAGAGCAAAAAAAAGAAAATATCGATGGATTTCTTTGGGACAAACAATGTATAATGTATTTGACTATAAAATGAAAGAAACTTGTTGGCAGAATTGATGCAATATTCAATATACCCTACAAGAAGCGTCACCTTCCTGTAGTTCAAGACAACAAATAAATAATAAGATTTTATAAATAATAGTCAAACATCGATTTCAACTGGCATTATCGACAAATTTTATGTATTTATACAATCCAATCATATAAAGAATATTAAGAAATTTCTTCGTATTTGAAATGTGAATGTATCTTAAATAATAAACAAAATCATTGCTGTAACTACACATCTTTTTCAATAAGAATTTTTCATATTTTTTCTTTTTATTTTAGCAAAAAAACCTGTGATCCGATTATCCTGATAGTACATAAGAATAGGGAAAAAAAATTACAAAACACGAGAAGGATCAACAATACAGTTAGTGACCAAAACTGAAGAAAGAAAAAAACAAAGAAAAAAATAACGAAAAAAATCAAGCAACAATAAGATATAATAACAAAAAAACAGAGATAGATTAACCTGAAAAAAGAAAAGATTCAGGAAATTCTTCAAGAAGTTTAATTTCACTGATCTCATAGTTAGGAACAGAACACAACCAACTAATGATTTTTTCAATAACTGATTGAATAGCAATAAATCTTTTGGATCTCCTCAAACATTTAATTGAAAAATGTTTATCGATCCAACATTGCCTAAGAACATTCAAGTTGGCTTTTTTCAAATAACAATATTTCATCAATTGAGTCAGCTAGAGCAACTAAATATTTCTCTCAACAGGCTGAGCACTGATCTTCATACGACTGCTTATCAAGAACGAAAGCAAAAAAATTTTTATTCTAATTTAAACAATACAAAACGCGTCTTGAAGAAAAATAATAAAAGTGTGATAAATCACATTGTTGTTTCACCGAAAGAAATGGATAAAGCGGATACAGCCATGTGAAAAATAGGTAAAACAAAAGAAAAGAAAAGAGTTTTGCGAAGATGGAAAGAAGAACAATCAAAAAGTTTAGATGATTTAATCAAAGAGATCTTATGTCTAACTTTAGTCATTATAGATTTAAGAAATTTATCCCAACCTTATTTGAATGAGATAAGATAACTGAGATATTTGTACTCTGAAACTCAATTGATTTTTTCTTTAGAACCATAGTTGAAATAAATATCAAATTTAGGATAATCAATAGCGCGTGCACTAAATAAAGCCTCAGTTCTATCAGGATTAATAGGCTGATCCATCAAACACGAGTAATATTCAAGATTATTCAGAAAATTCTTAATTTGTTCTTCTAAATCAAGATATTGAGAAGAATATTTTACTCCCAATTGACTCGCAACAATTGCAGTTAATTCATCCGCGAAAAAATGACTAATACATCCTCCTGACGAATTACTCATATCACAGCTGAAGGTGATGAATAAAGTAGGAAAAAAAACATTACCTTATGAGCGGCGTTTTTTAATTGCAAACCAACGAGATCTTTTGCCATTAATTTTGACAAAACATCTCCTATTAAATAACCAAGCTTCAATCCAGTTTAAACATGTTGGAGGAATACCTAAATTTCATAATTTATCAATACAACTAAGAAATCACAACTGGTGAAATATCGCACGGAAATCCACAAAAACAGTACTGATAGGAGCATTATTCGACAAGAGACTATATATATATAGTCTCAAAAAAGTAACAAACGAGTTTGCAAACGAAATACTTCTCTAAATACAGATTGATTATCTGGCAAAAGACCTCTACTGGACAGGAGATTACGAAAACGTGTAAGAAATAGTCTTTCTCCAAGTTTTTGAAAAGAATCAAGCAGAGATATAGGACGAATTAGTAATAGTGGACAAATAGATTCTTTTTTAGCTAATAAGATTACATAAGCGTCTTCCCGTGCAGGGGATAAAAAAAAGAATTTTGAAAAAGAAATATTGAAAAGTTTCAATAACAAAGACTAATAATCAAATGTGACTTCCGCGATGGTTTCATCATTATTATCAAATTCAATTAGAGGAAAATTAGTATACAGATGAGGCCTAATAATATTTGAACTTTTAAAGAAATTCTCGTAATAATCAGATGAAGGCGTAAAAAAACGTTTACTTCTATACCAACAAGAATTAGCCGTAGGAGAAGAAGAGTTACCAACATGAAGAAGATAACTAAGTTGTGAAGAGAAAAAAACGATTAAGTTCACTTTTAGCAGCTCTTTTCAAGAATAAAAACCTCCTTTTTTAACACAGGACATTTCGTTGTTATTTGTCTGAAAGAAAGTGCTCTAATATCATCTGTATTTAAAGACTTCATTATCAAATATTATTTAAACTTATATAAGGATGACTTTAGCTGTGCATTCCTTACTAATTTATTAAAGAACATAAAATAAGAAGATCAACTAAAATTTAATTGTTATAATATATGATTATCTGAATTTTATTATATAAAATAAGTGTCATTTAAAGTTTTAAAATGAATTGATTGTTTTCTTTTTTGAAGGAAAACTTCGTGTTAAAATTGTTTTCTGTTATCTCATTCTTGCAAATGTATTCAAAAATAAATATACTAATATTATGTACTCCTATGACAATTTCAAGTAATTCATATATTTTTTTGATTATGATGTAAACTAAGAGAAACTCTGACGAATATATATTATGAAGTGCGCAATTTTTGTCTGTTAAAAGATTTTGCGTAGCTTAATTTTTTACATGAAGAATAAAAATGGCGTAATTCTTTTGATATAATCTTTAACATGAGTATGTATATTCTCTACTTTTGTCGTCATGACTAATTATATTATAGTCACAGCTGAATAATCATATAATCGAAAGTTGGAAATTTCTTTTTGATTTGGTATAAGCGCATATGATATCGGTAGTAAAATACAAAAGTGCGCCATTATAGAGACTAGGAAAAGAAAGAATAAACAACGTAATTCGATTTTTCGACCATAGTATAAATGAGTGAGCTTGTATCAACAAAGAGGTATTCTATTGATAACAGTTCTAAAACGTATAAAAGAGAACTTTAAATATTTTTCTTCTTTCCACGTCGATAGTCCAGATATTTATCAACACTGGTGAGTATTTTTTAATATTATCTAATTTTAGATTTTTCACACAAAAGGCTTCATGAAAACGTTTGTTATTTTATTTCTCTATAGATACTGAACTAATCTACACTCAAACAGAGCTGAGATAAAAAAAAATTAGTACAATCTGTTTAACGACAATATTGATGAGAGATGGGTAGTTCACATTCGTCTCGAATATCGTATCTTAACGTGGATATTCAAACGAGTGATGGGAAGAAATTTAAAATATCATATGATGCTTTAGTTGATCATGTGTTATTACTACGTCAAGTAATCAAGCATTCCAAACTATGGCAGCAAGAAAAAAAATTAAAGAGTTTTATTGAAGATTATTGTACACGTATGGCTTACCAAGCATTTACAACTAAATCCCAACAACAAAGGCTTCCATGGCAAATCGAATGGATCTGGCATGTTCATCGTCTCCATCCAATTATTTATAACAACGACTGCATTAGACAACTACGAGACCATAAAGTTCTGGATAAAAAATACATAAGATCAAAAATGAAAAAACATCAATATTACCATTCGTTTATCCCATTCGAATCTATAAGAGGTCAATATATGTTTGTTCCATCGCTCGATCTGGCAAGCGCCGTACTTCGTCAAATTGATTTTCTACAAAAATTTCAGAAACATCGTCTCTTTTCGATGAATTTGAATTTGATGAGCAGAGATTCGTTTGAAAAAATGGTACAAAATTATGTTTCATTTATAAAGTTAGCTAACTACAATGAAATGATTGTACCAACGTTTGAAATTGATTTGATATGGCATACACATATGCGATTTCCCTCAAGTTATCAAGAAGCTTCAATAGCCTTATGTGGTTTTCTTCTTAATCATAATGATTCTATTGAAGATAATATTCTATCCAACGCTTATGAGAAAACAGCAGATCGATGGAAAACGACCTATAATGTAGATTACGGCAAAAATATTGATAGAGATAACTTGAAGATATCACAATACGTCAGTTCCTGTGCAATGATAGTGGCACCAATTGTTATATATTCACCAGGTGGCTATGGAGGGGGTGATGCAAGTAGTGGTGGAGGTGGCGGTGATGCTGGCTGTGATGGTAACGATGGCGGCGGTGACGCTGGCTGTGGTGGTGATTGTGGGGGTTGTGGTGGTTGCGGTGGTTGTGGTGGTGACTGAGACCAATAAATTGTCTCAATTACTAATTAAAAAAAGAGACTAACTAATTTTTTTTCTGTAAAATTTTTTTAACTCGTAGAGCTAAGATGTTCATTGAGTACTCTTTCTGAAAGTAAAACTTTTAAACAACAAATGCATAAACCAGATGTTCGAAAATGATTTGATTTTGCATTGACTGAATAATATGCGATTCATAATCAATTCGACATTTTCCGTTTTGTTCTTATCTCAGTTTGATTTTATTTCTCTAAATATTAGCTTTCTAAAAGATCAATCCTGAGATGCGCTAGAAAAGACGGATCATGTGTTTTTATACAAAATGTCGAAACCAAAGCCAGCAATGCAAACATATAAAAACTGCAATGTTGCCAACTTTGTAAACTAGCCTGTAATTTTTTGCTCTAAAACGAACTTCCTATTGTGGAAAGTCTGGCATAAACACAACTCTCAAGATATTGTTCTAGATCTATGTTGTAGAGAAAATGACATCCCATGTATGCGTAGCATTCTATAAGAAATTAGTTGTTTTCTGTCAACATTGTTCATTATATACATGACTAACGATATATGAAAGACCAATCCGTACAGCTACCAGTAAATGAACTAATTTTTTTTTCGTTGAGATGTCAAATTCAAAGTTGAGCGCTAGTCTTATATGATGGATAGTTGTCAGACTAAATGTAAATTGTTTTTGGAGACCAGTTTGACTATAAAAAAATCATTTTTTAATAGTATTTTAATTTATTAAGCTGATACATACAACAAGTTAGAATCGGCAGCAAAATAAATGATAAATGAAATAAAACAAAATAACAACAGAAAATAATGAGTTAATAGTAACAAAATAAATGTGGAAACCTCGGATTTAAATCCGAATGTTATGTGTACTTCAAAAAGTAAAAAGAATTGACGACAAATTGATTTTTATTAAATTGTCTAAAAATAATTGTGTTGAGTCTGTTCTCACCCTCGAGACCTTATCTTGTGAACAGCCTGGCTATTTGAGCTCGAGAATGTCTCAATTGAACAAAAAACAGTTTAGTCTACAAATTCATTCTACTCAAGTGAGTAACATATGAGATAAAAGAAGTGATAGAAGTCAAAAACTGCGTAAGTTCGAAGAAATACTACACTCCTGGAGGTAATATTTTGAACTTTTCTCAAGTGGTGCACGAGATCCTAGACTTATTTTCCTACAAGACATAGATCTCGTCAAGACACATTTCTTGCCACTAATTTGGAAAGATAAAAAAACTGGGGAGCCAAGTTCACATGGACCACACTGTAGGTGACCCTATCTAGTGACCATTGACTTTACTCCCAAATTGATACAATATCTTTAGAAATTACAGAATCTGAGTTCAGATTCGTGTTCAGCTTGAAAAACTGGGTAGACAGAGTTGTTTCAGAATGGATTTGCGTTTGTATCTATCGGGATTACGATCTAAAGCAACCTCATGAATCTATAAGAGATATATGATAAATATAGGCATCAGTATTTTCCGAATAAATCACCAATATTAATAGCTGTTGAGTTCGGGTTTTTACCTTAAAAACTAAGTTGATTTATATATGTTGTGAATAATTGTCAGAAAAAGAATTTTTTTTGAAAAAATTCCTGTACCCCCCCCTCAGGGATGGTCTAGTGAATAATGGCCATTTTTTTCGATAACTCAGCCATTTCTTGGCGGATACTTCTCATCTTCGAACTCGACCAAGATATTGATGAGACAATTCTGCGCACAAAATTTCAGCTCAATGGAATGTAATTGTGAAGAGTTATCGTGTATACGGACGGACGGTCGGACACACTGGCCGATTTTAGTAGTTTACTCACTTTTTAAGTACACAAAAAACAACACATATGTACGAAACAACATTTTTCATATTCTTTCTTATGTTTATACAAACTTATTCTTCAGTTGTTTGAAATTCATAAACTTTATTAATTAAATAATGAACATTCGAATTGAATTCTAATATTTTCTTTTTATAATCAAATTTTTGTCTTAAACGTTCTTGGTCTTTATTTGCGCATTCATTAATTACATTTGACAAAATATTTCGAGCAATTGGTGATTGCTATTGTGTTGTTACCTATGTATTTAGTTTTATAAGATATTGATTTAATTCATTTATCATATGTTGCATTTGATGTATAATTGTTTGTTGATGTTTTTCAACCACATGTTTTGGAAAACTGTATCTATGACATGTAGTATGTGGTTTAGCACCAAATTTTGATAATTGTCGTTGTACAGTTGATGGTGCTTGCATATACCATCATCTTTCAAACTTATATCATAATTTTTTTGCCAGAATTGCTGTTGTAAATCAAAACAATATAAATTATCTGTTACTTCAGTCATTTTACAAATAAACTGAAATTTTTCATTTGTGTTTGAAGATTGAATAGTTTTATCATTATCACTATTTTGAATAGCATTTGATAACATTTGTTTAAATCTATTATCAGAAATTCTTAAATATGTAATTTAAATTTTAGCATGTAATTTATTGATAACGATTCTTCATGGTCATTTTCTTTCTTTGTTTGATTGAGATCATCATTGATTCCATTCAATAATTCATTACTATTTGGCTGATTAATTTTTATTATGGACAATTTTTTTCATACACAATTGGTATAAGTGGAGCAATATTTTATTCAATGAGTATTTTTAGATAATATTCGACGTTTCGAACTACTATGAGAATTCATTATCAAGAACCATTACCTTGTACTGCACAATAAGAACGAGCATCACCACAACCTGAGTATATAATTTTGAAGCTCTTTTCACCTCGAGATTATTTTGTATTAAATTAGAAATAATTATAGACAGTGTTACTTTTTTCATATACAATTGATTTAAGTCAGGCAATATTTCACTCTCATCTCTCGATCGTATATGAAAAATTAACGCTCTCTATACCTATGTAACTAAAAAACCAAAAAAATCTTATTTAAATAGTTATTTTCAAAATTTTCATCATTTAAATGATGATTTCTAAAATTTTCACCAAAAAAATTGCATGACTTTGCTTCTCTCAAAAATCGCCTAAATCATTCTATTACTTTTACATCCTTTTCACTCGATGATTTTGATTACTTTGCAAAAAACAAAATCATTACATTACTTTCATTATTTTTACATCATTTTCATTCGATGATTTTGATTACTTTGCAAAAAACAAAATCATTACATTACTTTCATTATTTTTACATCATTTTCATTTGATGATTTTGATTACTTCAGAAAAATCAAAATTATTACATTATTTTCACTCCTTTCACACCAATTTCATCCCATAACTTGGATTATTTGAGGATATCAGAATCATTACAATTATTAAAATTATTCTATTTTATTTAATCTGATGAAGGTTCTTTTTCTTGATTTTATATAATTTTATGTCTTTACTATAACTCGATTCGTTTACCGATAAATACGAAGTTAAGATATATTATTTGTATTGATATTTTATACGCAAGTATTTCACCATTGTAGGTAAGTTGTTTTTCTTTTTATAGGTGAAAAAGAAATAAAACGCATTTCTTACCAATTTTTGCTTCTCATTCATTCATTTAAGTAGCACGTGTTGAGACGAGTATGTATGCGAGTAAACTAGCAAGTGAAGGTATTCGATATTTAGCAGATTTACAATTGAATGAATTAAGCCAATTAAAAGACGAACTCGATGTGCTGTGGAATAAAGGGCAAGCGAAAGTATCGAATAGTTTGTACGATAAAGTCGTCGATGGGATTCAATATGAAATTAGCCAATTGTCTGATGATCCATACAAATACGTTCTGAATAAAACTGATTCCGAATTGAAAAATATTGTGGATTATTTCCATCAATTGCATTCACAAGGAAAATCTCCTCTTAATAATTCTATCTGGGATATTCTTCAGCAAGAATTAGCCCTTCGAAATCATCTCGACCACAATTTAAATATCATTTTGCCTTCACATTGGACTTCGAAATCAGATAGAAATTCATCCGTTCAACTTATTCCTCTTACTCGATCATCACAAGAGTTTCAACAAATATCGAATTATTTTATCAAATCTCTCGGACGATCATCGACGGTCGTCTATTCGATTATTCGCATAGAAAATCCTCGTCTTTGGAAGATCTTTCAACAATATCAACGAATAATCAAATGTGAAAGTACTCGTCTGATTCACGGCACTGCTTCACTTCAAAACCATATTATTCATCATGGTTCTTATTATAGTTATTGTCCGAATGGTCTAATTGGTGATGGAATCTATTTTGCTTTAAATGCAAGTTATTCTAACAATGATCCATATGTATTAAGAAAAACTCCTCATCGTCGAGAATTATTTATTTGTCAAGTATTACTCGGACAAACTATGCTCGGGAAAAATGGTCTCAGATCACCACCTATCGGTTACCATGCTGTACATTTTTCTAATACTCATGAAATCGATGAATTTTGTATTTTCAATCATTATCAAGCTTATCCAGAATATATAGTTCAATATGACTGTGAATGAATTCATTCAGATTTCTGCTTAGCGTTTTTTTGTTTAATTGTTCATTTAAATTAATACGAATATTCTAGATAAAGAAAAAATGAATTACAATTAGTAGTGTGCAAATAAGAGAAAATATTGTTATTCTAGAGATTGTTTTTTTTTTATTTTGAATATTTATTCCGTGACGCTCGTATTTTTTTTCATTTTTATAGTATTTCTTACAACACTTACAAAAGAGTCGAAAGCACTGAAGAGTCCGAAATAGATTGATTTATAAATCGATATAAATAAATCGATTTATAAATCGTAAATTTTTTTATCGAAAATTTAAAATATTTATAAATGTTTTATGTATTTATAAATCTGGCCTATTTATAAACCCATTCTCGATTTATAAATGCGAAAATGATTTATAAACTCATGAAAAATTTATAAATCTGCTGTATTTATAAACCCATCGATGATTTATAAATGTAAGAGGAGTTTATAAATATCTGATTAATTTATAAATATTGTTTATTTATAAATTCATTCACAGTTTATAAGCGTTCAAGCGACTTATAAATGTTGACCAAATCAGTCAAAGCTCTACATTTTTGTAATTTTTGATAAGCGATGATACCTTCGAAAACGGATATTGTTTCGGATCAATTAATGAATGAAGAACAGTAAGGAAAATCATACAGAAAGGATAAGACAGAGAAACATCCGATATGATCGGAATGTAAAACACAAAGACTTCTGTTCTACATGACTGACAATGTATACAAAACGGTTTAATTGTGTCAGTATTGGTGGTTTGCTCAAGTTAAAATTTCCAATGTTTTCAATATAATCTCGACTTCACACACTGCTAGATTTAGTTGAATGCGTACTCGATTCACCTTACAAACCAGTGTTAGAATAAAATGCTCGGAAGTTATAAATAGGGTCGACACTTATAAACAGTTGGAATTTATAAATGCCGACCTGATTTATAAATGTCGACCCGGTTTATAAATGTCGACCCAATTTATAAATCTCGACCCAATTTATAAATCTCGACCCTGTTTATAAATCTCGACCCGGTTTATAAATGTCCTAAATTTTTGGGATTTCTGTTAAATTTAAATTTTTGGAAAAATCATTTCGGACTCTACAGTGGTCGAAAGGCAAACTGACGATAACAAACAGAGAAAGAACAGAACACACAGAGAACAGAAAGCATAGCATAGCAGTCCGTACAGACAACGATGACGAATCGACATATCTGTTGTTGCCTGGTTGTCTGTGCTTCCAATACCGTACATCGTGAAACTAACGACATCGTGCCATGGGAAGGAATCGCACCTTCTAACATTTCACCGTCTTCATTTTTCCAAATGGAGTCACTGTCATGAGTGGTAATATCACTCATTAAAACACCTTCATAACTTCCTCCTAATTCATTATAATAAATACCTTGTCCATGTCCTTTGCCACTTTTAAATTCAGCTCAATATTTATGTCCGTCGGGTCAGGTTAAAACATCACGTCCATTCATATGATTATTTCACTAATGATCAACATATTTGTGACCATCTTTGAAGTGATAAATATCTTCACCTTCTCGTTTATTATTTTTAAATTCTCCTTCATATTTGTTTGCACTTTTGTATATGAAAACACCACTATCATGCATCATTGGGTTGTCGATCGATCAGATTTTTTTCAGGTTGGAATTTTAGTCACACATAGTTTTTCCATATCAGGCTATCGACCAATCAGATTTTTTCGTGCTAAAAATTGAACCAATCAGTTGTTTTGGGCATGGAACTCCTAACTAGCCAAATCTTTTCAAAGCCTAGTGTAGGGCAGCCACAGATTGTTCGAATGTGCTTTTTAATCAGTGAAGTCTTTTGAAGTTGTATTTCTAATTAATGAGGTAGTTTTTCCGTTTTTGGATTTCTTTAATAAGGTTTTTCAAATTGGAAGTGTAGCTGATTGTTGGTTGTTTCATTCCCTCCACTGAATGAAAGATCATATGAAATAAAATAAGTTTGTAGTATGTGGGCGTGAGGCTCAAAAGCCAAAGAGAAGATGCACTTCTAGAATAGTTTACAGTTTGACCAAAGGTTTTTCAGGTGAAAGAATCAAATGATACCATTTTTTTAGTTTTTTTCAAAAAAATTTTTTTTAAAAGGGCTTCTTTTAAAAAATAATGATTTCTTATAAGTTCTGAGTAAAGAGCTTCGAGATGAAGGAATCGAATGACATCGTTATTTCAGTGAATTTTCTAATGTCTGCTCGTAAAAAAAGGATTTTTTAATGCGAAGTTCTACTTTAACGTTGATTATCCGAAAAACTAAAGTCGTAATGAACCATAGTCACAACAAAATAATATGATGTTCGGAATTGAATACTCTGTATTCTTCTCTTATAGACGGGACATTTTTTTTATAAGTCACAGGTGAGACGACAAACGTCTAGTCCCTAGACTGTGTGATTCTTTTTCAAACGAGATCCATAGCATTTGTTGCAAGAAAATCTCAAGAGGAGTATGGCATGCAGAAAAATTTTCAGTAAGAGAGCCGTGTGTTTAGAAAGACGAGAAAACTAAGTGTAATAGATAAGTATCAATGAAATCTTTTTCTCTCCGGCAATCATACCGGGAATTTGCTGAAGCAAGCAATCAGAAATATGGAAGTGACTAGTAGTGTGCGAGGCGGTGACGAACTACTAAAAGCTCTTTTGAGTGACTAGCATTCAAGAAAAGTATTTTAACAAACGTAAAAGCTTCTCTTAGGAGCATATACAGAAAGATATTTTCAAGATTTCGTGCATAAAATGCAAATATCAGTCGCTCCTAAGATATACGTTTTCTTTGGAATCGCGGGTTTCTCTATCTATTTTCCTTCCTTTACTTTTTCGTATCTTTTTGCTTATTTGTGTTTGTGGGAGTCCAGATTACATTGGGAGAGAGTAGATGATGTGAATGTACTCAGTTAAGAGTGACGTCGTGAAGGGACGCCTAGAAGTAACTTGCCGTTAGTTTCTAATAAGATTGACATGAGTGATTGTTTCGCGAAACTTTTTAGGGATAGTAGAATAGATTTTAAAAGGTCTAAAACAATTAGGTGTTATGTAAGGACACCTAGTGGTAAGTGGCAACCCCAGAGAAATGTCGACAAGTTACTCATCATTCGTTTATGATGTTGATGTACGTCTTCTACTATTGAAGATTTCGACGATATCTGAAATATTTTTTCCGAAAGAATTACGCGAATTCTAGTCACACTATTCATTTGACACTTTACTAATACTATATAAAAGTGAAACGATCTATGACGAGAGAATGGTGGCGAGTGCGCTATGGTATTCGAGTCTGACATTAATAATCTTGTTGTGGAAATAATAAAACATAGGAACTAAAAGGCCGAGCTCACTTCAGCATCATCCATATGGATCATTTGCCTGATAAGGATCCTCAGAGATAATAGAATGGATTCATTTAAGAATCAAGCGATTCGATGCGACGAGCATTACTTGTAATTAATGTTTTCAATGCCTCTATAGTGTGACACTGTATCCTTTTAACTAATTCAATAACGAAAACAGTAAGTCTTGCTAGATTTATAATACTTTTCAGAGCATAGATAAGAATTCAAAATCCGACGAAAGGTGACAATGTAAAACTGTTGATATAAATTTGACAAAAACCAGTGCGCTTGATTCACTAGTAGAGTACAATCTACTCACCATTGCTGTGCTTAGCTTTCAAATTATTTTAACAATCTCTGTTTTCTATGTGTAATTTGCTAAGTCAGTCTCAATGAATAACAAGTGAATCAAAGTAAATACCAAGAGTATGTCTTTCACTAATGTTTCATTAATAAAACGTCTTAACGAAACGATTTAATTCTTCTTATTACATTGAAAGCATAAGTAAAAATACATTATAGTAAAATCTCTATTAGTGAACATTCCTCTAAAGTGATCAACCTATTATACTGTACACTTTCAAGTGTAACCGACTGAATTTTGATAGTTTTGGCTCTCTCCTTTATAATCATCTCGATATTCTGAATGTGAACGCTTTTTTTCAGTTCCTACTATGTAAATCATCCCTCGATAATATGAATATAGCCAGATAGTACCCTCTCTTATCTAATTGACACTATACATCTCATTGGCTCATCCTATGATGGATTATAAAAAGAGAAAGAGACAATAGGCACATCATCAATATCATCATCTGTGAATAATGAACGGAATGTTAGAACCATACAAACTAGAAAAAGTAAAAGACATTAAGTGATGTGATTGGTCTATTTCGATTTAAATTGTCTTTTTTGAGATGGTTTATTCATTAATTCAGTTTTAATTCCCTTCGTTTTGTCTACTATCGGAATTTTTAAAGAAGACCGGTGGAAGAAAGGTTTATAGCTCCTGAACGGAAAGTCGTAGCGACCTGCGGTTTTCACCAATCAATAGACGACGGGTGGGGGTACAGGCCTATGTGGAAGGGTGACCTCCCCAGCTACTTTTTGACACCAGCTATAGTCTACAAAATTAGGGATATATTAGCGAATACTTAAGGGGACATTTTTTTCGCAGAGTATATACCCCGACATGCCCTCTCCAAAATGGAATCTAAGCAAATTCTTGATTTTGCTTCCTTGAACGACTATACAGCTTTTAAAAGTGAAATTTCATACAATACACTTTTTGCTGAAAAACAAAAAAA
>JAJEKB010013175.1:0-17749 GCA_022393335.1 Macrotrachela quadricornifera
ATTTAATCTTCATTAAAAACATAATTATTTTTTGTAATAAATTAATAAGATTATTATTATTTTAATATTAAAATAATCTCTAAAATATTAAAAAAAAATTTTAATTTTATAATATGATGTTTGCTCTCATAATGTATTTTACATAAACCAATGAGAAAAAATAAAAATCATTAACTTATAGAGGATATATCTTGGTATAGGAAACCGAAATGGTAGAATAAAAATGATGAATTAATATTAAAAATTTCAAATGAATATCTTATGTCTTACTATTTATCCATTTCTAAAAAGATGTCGACTGATTTGACAATAAAGATTTCATAGTTAATATTATGAACGGAGAAAAACATTTTAGAAAAAAAAAAAGAATTAAAGTATTATTCAAGATGCTAGTATTTAAAGGATTAAACTTGCTCATCACAGATCGCAATGAATAGAAGTACATTTAATTTTTCTGTTATACAAGGAAAAATTCATAAAACAGTTGTTTTACAAAATAAAGCTGCGAAATGTTAGACACGGTAATGATTAAAAATTCCAAACATTTTATAATGATTATTACAAAGAAAAGGGTGAATCTCTCAAGGCTTGAACACTTTTAAAGGCGATCAATATACGTAGATGTATAAATATTAAGCATCACAAAGGAAAAGTCATTTCTTTATAATATTACACAGATTGATGTTATTTTTATTAGATAGATTATTAAAGATATTCAGAGAAACTTGTATAGCCCTATCAATTTTCAATAATAACTCTAAAATTTAAGACAATCTATGCAGAGATGAATAGTTAAAGAACACGCTCGTTATCATAACGAACGCTCATTTTAATTGACTGATATATTATGCTAATAGTTTTCTATAAATATAGGGATGTTTTTTGGCTTTTAATTCTTTCTGCTTATATCCATAACTAATTAGCACTAGTAGTATTCCGCTAAATAATATGAATTCAGTCGTAAAAATCTTCTATCAGCACGACAAAATAAAAAAGTGTAAATAGACAAATAAAGAAAAACTAAAAAAATAAAATCAGATAAAGGATACAATAAAATTAAAAACCTTTTCACGATTGATTTCCTACGTAATACAACTATCTCAGCTTACAATTCACAGTTAATCTTAGTTTAGCCAATACGAAGTCCGTATACGCCGTATATTCTAAACTGTACAAAGACAAAACATCCAATCGAGCACGCATTTGTATCATATGTTCATACAAATGTATTCTGTTTACGGTAATAGCGGAAACTCATTAAACCTTTCCTAGGTTATTTTACAGAAAGATCAGAAAAATGAAAGTTTCTGATCGGAAATTCAGCTTTAGACATTCGTGTTACACGCTGAAGAGAAACTAAGATTATATTTAGAACCAGCACATTAAAATACGTTGAATAATATAAGACTCAATATGCTTTTTGAAAAAATATTCTGTTGTATTAGAGGCAATTTTCTGGGTGGGTATATGTCTATTTCAAAACAGACGAAAGCCGTTTTTGAACAAGAAGATCGTATGTCTGCCTGCTTCTGCTAAAAGTTCCCCAATATGCAGTAGTTTTGTTCTGTTGGTAGTCTCCGATAATGAGAAAACTCTCTCCACTTCTAGCTTGTGATGAACAAGTGACCAGGTAAGTTGTTCGATAATTTTCAGAATGAATGAAAGGTAGCCGTGTATGATCAGATGAGAATAGAAACTTAACATCTACGCTGTGGCGTGAGGAGCTAAAAAAATTTGATGGATCAATACTGCTACCACTGACGAACATTCACACATGCATTTTCTTAAGGTAGATCGAGGTTATAGAAAGACTAAATCAGAAAACATCAGACTAATTTTGTTTCATTCATATCTACAGATCTTTCTAGATTTTGCGACAATACTAGTGCCGTGTCATGACAATAGTGATACGCTTTTTTTAATATTGCCAAAAAATACTAAGAAGGAAAGCATACATACAAGATAAAGATAGTAAAATAGATTTTTCAATTCATTCATACACTGATATTATCGATGTTATCTTATATTCAAAGATTTCAGCAATTATAATGCAAATATATCAAAGATTTTGGCATAGAGTTAGTCTTTCTCGTCTTTCTCAGCCAAAGCCAAAACATTGGGTGTTTCACTGTAAATATAATCCCTATATTTATCAGCAAGTTTCATTCTAAGAAATGCTTTCAATGGTACCGTTTCCTTGAACCACAAATTTCCTGCCGGTGATGTATCGCTTATATGTTTCTCAACAGCCTTGCGCACGATTGTCCAACCCTTGCGTGAATAATGAAGATCCAGTGCACGCACTAATCGGTTCAAGTGATTCTGAATGAGACAATGAAATGATTTCATGTAGACTTCAGTTATATCATCGGTGACGATGCATGAGCCAGGTAAAACATCCACTTGAAATGGAGTTGTCCTTTCGAATTGTTCTCGATGAATTCTTATGCCTCCAAAATCCCGTACAGCAAAACCGATTAATTGTCCTGTATGCCTATCGAATCTGGCAAGCGTATTTTGACCGTGTGATTCAAAGCAAAATCCATGTTTCATCATGGGCGGTAGGAAAGCAGCACAGGCGAGTTCAGAGTATCGCTGGAGAAAGTCAATGCATTTCTGTTCAGTATCGAGATGAAAAATGACTCGAACAAGAGGTACACTATTATCGAGTGTTTTCTCAACGAGAGCTTGTGCCACAATAATTGATTCATTGGGCATGAGCACTTCAGGATCTTCACGAAGAATACAAGCAATGTGTTTGCTCACTGCCTCGTCGGTGGAATTATAGCCAATCGATGTCAGTTCGCCCAATACAACAAGACAATCGGGAGCAATGAATTTGGCCAGAGGAGTAATGCGAGGACCATTGTAGACAGAATAACAAGAAATAGTTCGCCATGCACCAGTCGTACACATAGTCAGTGCCAATTTAAGATGAAATCCAGGTAAATCCGAAGCAGGTAGAGGCGAAACTGTTCGGATAGAACTTTGAGCAAGGCATCGTCGTTCGAAGTTTGGAATGAGCATTGCCGATGAAATGCGTGAAAGCACGTTGGATACTTGCAATTCATGAACAGGTAGAATGAGAATGTCGGATGAAGGTGCAGGAGGAAGATAATCCTTCACGATCACCTCCCAGTCGCCGTGGATGACCATTTCCGAACGAGGAATCGAAATGAACTTTATGCATGGAGCCGCTAAAACAGAATCGAAACCATCAAAAGGAACTCGTGTACGATGCATCGGATGAGTGGCATGTCCTTCGATTAGATAATACTCCCATTCAATACTTGAGGAAATGAGAGATGGAATTTTCGTAGGGTGATGGTTGAATATCCATTCCTGATTTCGAACTGAACTCGCCAATTGTTGTTTCAGATCGACAGTGCATCCTTTCCAAAAATGATCGGCAATTTCAACAGGACAAAGATGTTCCTTACCATTTGTGTCCAAGATATGGAAAGGTACTATATCAGTAGGATCTAATGAAAGTAGAATACCCACGGGTACCGGATGAACGAGTGAGAGAAAGAGCTTGTAATCCATGTTTCCATCCTCTTCGATAGAGTATATGACAGCAATGTAAGGCGAATCAGTATTAGCTCGAACTAGATGTTCATTGATAAGACATGCAATAAGACGCGAGGACGTGGCAAATTGAGCCCGTTCCAAGGTAGTGCGAACCAATGGCATATGAACCATATAATAACTAGATCAGTACAAAAGTCAACTGACTGTATTTTTTTATCAATAGTTACTTTGCTGGTTTATGCTCTCTTTTTATGATTATGTATGTCCTTATTAACCTTCTTCACTTACGCCGTGTGCCAAATCAAAACGAAACGCACTAAATAACTAAACACATTTTTTGGCGTCCATGATATGTACACTGGACCAGTTACTTCCTAGTATAGCTTCATGGATTTTGAAAGAATGCTATATGTATAACATTCTTTCCTTCTTGCTCGGTCTTCCCTTTTTTATCTGTATGTTCTTTTTTGAAGGGATTATTATTCATTCCGTTATATTGAATGGTGCATATTTTTTTCTCTCGAGTTTTTTTTTTCTTTTTACAAGTAAAGAAGAGTAGAGTCGAAAAAAAACATGCACATTCAATATAATAGAATGAATAATAATCCCTTCAAAAACGAACATATAGATAAAAAGACAAGAGCGAGCGAAAAAGAAAGAATGTTATACAAATAGCATTCTTTCAAAACACATGAAGCTATACTAAGAAAAAACTGATTCAGCGTACATATCATGGACACTAACACACATAGTCGAAAAGAAAAGGCGCATGACTTATCAAGGTATTCTCCGATTGCCGGCGACAAATGTTTCATTTAAAGAACGCAAGAGAAAAATCAATCTCTTTAGTTTTGATAATCATCGAATTCGATGGTGCAAAACTATTACATCCAACCTACCTTAGTGATGTAGTCAGGATTTTTCTTTTTGTGAGTGTTAGGATCGAACATACGAGTTTATTTTAATAAACAAGATAAATAAATAAAAAAAAACAACAGTGAATACAGTAAAACTACGGAATCAACCGAAACTCTTCTCATATTGATTAATATTTATACCTATCGTTTGATTACAAGAACAGTCGAAACGATAGCAGAAGAACAGAAAAAGAGGATAGTTTCTGTATTATTTAAGCTACTGTAATGAAAGATTTAGAAGATGCTGATAACAGTGCCAATAAAGTATCAATAGTAGATCGCTAATACCATCGAATTCAATACACATTAACAACACCAAGTATTTTTATATCTGATATAAATAATACGTTAGATAGAGACTTGTAAAATCTAAGATGTTTTTTTTTTGTTAAAACTTATTGATCTGATTGTCTGTAGAAAACATGGAAATCAATAAATGTTGATGAAATTTTTCTCCATCTGAAGAAATACTTTTTAGAGCTATTACAGACTACATTTTTTCTGATTTCAATTGCACACTATCTCAACATGTGTAAGTAGATGAAAATTAAATTTAGATAAATTATTAAATTTTCAAATCTTTATTATGCTAGTTTTGAGTTCATATACGTAATGAATAAAGAAAGAAAAATATGTGTGGGTGTCGACTAGTTCAAGATGAATGTGCGTGGTTGTATTGGTTCTTACGATGCATGATGCCGAGATAAAGAAATAACATGCAATTATTGTGGCATACTAAATAAAAATGAAAAATAGTACGTGATACCATCTTTCCTCTAGTTAATGAATCATATGAAAAATCGAAAATAGTATTTATTTCAACGAAACACCATTGAAATTTACTAGTAGAACATCTAAAACTCTTAAAAATCATTGAAAAAAATTGTCAAGAAAAAAAAATGATTGATGCACATTATAAAGAAAATTTTCAAATTGAATAAACATCACTTCATTAGACTATCTATCATTAGTCTGTTGCTTAATATAAAATGTCAGATGTAATTGACCGTCTATGTCATTATCAAGAAGTCAATAAATATTGTGATATATGGACTTCATCACTCTTAAATACAAAACGATCAACTTGGTCTTATAAAAGAGGTCAAAAGAAAGTAATGATAATTTGTTTTTTTATCTAAAAACTTTATTGATAAAATCTCTGTAACAATAGAAGAATGATTGACATGACTTGATTGATGAAAAAGGAAAAAATAAGTACTATAATTTATTTTTGTGTTTTCTTTTTGAGTAATTATGAAAAACATGTAGAAACAGCATTACACTAAAAGTATTTGCGTCTCAAGAAAAAAAAATTAGTGTATCTATTGATGAAAATTATTGAATTCAGATAATAATTATTATCTTCCGTACACGGTTTTTCTATACCTGGTTCACTTATGAGTAGAAAAATTTAGAATTATCATTCTGCATGGGTTTAAAACAGTAAATATTACAAAAAAAAACAATATTTATTGTTTTGTTCGTTTGGAGCAGTAGATATTGTAGATTTTTACTGTATATTCATAATGCAACAATGAGCAAAATTTTTTGTTAAAGAAGAAATAAAATCTCTAAGAAATTTTTACTTTTTTCTTGCATATTAAAATCATGCATAGCAATGACAGCATAATATTCACACCAATGAATGCATCATAAATGAAGCGACAAATGTAAAAGAAAAGAATGACAAAAAGATTTTCTCCTTGAATTATTCATGTAATGAGCATGTAATAATAATCAAGTGATGTCTAGTTTTATACTAAATAATTTCATTCTTTATAATGTCAGACTCAAATAATACTATAATTGATGAAGTATCTAATGGAGATTTTGACTTAGCTATTTCTTTTCGTGTACGATTTTGGCTTTTCATATTTTCTGATATTTTATCTATTTTATGTTCTATTTTTGTTCTGTATCATCTATTATTTATTCGAAATCTTCGTCAATCTTTACATAATCATGTCATTATAATTCTTATTTTAACTAATTTTATCTATGAATTAATTGATATTTCATTTATTCTTCATTTTTATCGACTTGATGGTATTTGGCAAATCTCATCTATTTTCTCTCAATTTTGGTCATTTATTGATATTGGTTTTTATACAACACAATTAATAAATTTTGCTTGGTGTACTATTGAAAGACATATACTTATATTCCATGATCGATGGTTATCAACAAAAATAAAACGAATTTTTATTCATTATGTTCCTTTATTTATATTTCCTATCTATGGTTTAATTTATTATAGTTTTATAATATTTTATCCATTTTGTGAATATTTAGACTACTATTTATTACTCAATGGTGTATATATCCCTTGTATTTATATGAATCCAATATTTGAAAGATGGGATCTTATATGTCATCAAATAATTCCAACACTTATTATTATTATTTTTAGTATTAGTCTTTTTCTACGTGTTTTATGGCAAAAAACTCGTTTGAATCGATCAATACAATGGCGAAAACAACGAAAATTAACAATTCAAGTAGTATCTATTTCAATTCTATATCTTTTTCTTCAATTTCCATGGACATTTTTTCAATTTTGTTATCTGCTTGGTTTACCAGTAGATTCAGCAAGAAATGCATTAAAATATACCTATTTTTTCGCCTATTATGTTTCATTTATGTTTCCATTTGTTTGTTGTGGCTCATTGCCTGAACTTCGAAAAAAAGTCAAAAGAATTCTTTACTGGCAACGGCAACATCGAGTTATTGCTGCTATATTAATTAGTATGAAATAATCATGAACAATGAACATATTCACATTAAAATGTGTCTAATTCGATGAATTCATTTGTATGAATGTGCAAGATACCGAACTTATTTTGAAAAACTTAAAATAAACATATTTAAAATTAGTATATATAGCTGTTGAGCACTATTTTGCTAGTATTGTGTTTGGTATTTGTGATTTCATGCTACTGTAGTCAAAATAATGGTTTATTTACAGTACTTGATTTTAGAATGTTTCTAAGTATATAATCAACCAATTTTTCGACTATGCAATGAGATAATTCTTAGCATAAAACCCCTGACCAAGATTTTATGGCATATTAATTATATCGTCTCATTTTAGATACGTACGGTGAAAAGTAGCTCAATAAATGGATAGGTTAAATTCAGTACATGCACTAGGAGATCGATGAGACTACAGTAGTAGTAGTTACTATTATTAATATGACGAATAATGTCTCATACTGCTATATTGTAATATTATTTATGGTCAAAGAAAACATCGGTTATTGTTGGTTGACACTAAAATGCAAATTTTCCTTCTGAGCATCATCTGATCAAGCAATTTTCACTATTCACTATTCTTGACTATTATAATGCATTCTTATACAATACAAGTATTCAAAAAGATTTAATGGTATCATCAAATGCCGTAGTACGAATTTCAAAATCTAGAAAAAGCAGTGATGGAAAAAAATCGCAAATTTTTCGATTGAAGTTCTATACCCATTAGTTGGTAGAAAATATTTTCTTTCTCTTGATCCTTTAAAAACTCAAGATGATTTTGAAAAATCAACTAGCTATATTCAATCACAAAATCTATCTTTATGTCATTCATGATGATTCGAATGATTGTCAATCCCATATTAATATGCATTCTATTATTCACTATCAATCGTCTTCCTAACAATTAAAAAATGTCATCAAGTTTAAATTATTGAAAGTTGGCATAATTAATGAGACAATCGATGAAATTAAAAAATCAAATGAGTCAAAAACATCTCTAGTATTATTATCTAATTAAAGATTATCATCTCCATGTACATTAATAATGTTCAAAGGTGATATTATATACATTTTTGTTTCTACCATAAATAAAAGTGTATAAGTATTGAAAATTGATGAATTCATATGAATATAAAGTTTATCCTTTTTCAACTTGATACTACAAAACTAGAGCGATCTTAATGGTATTAATAACTTTCTTCAATAGAATTTATGCAATGCCATTAGTATAAATATCGTTCAGGTACGCCATATTGTAAGTTTGTTAGTTTAGCAATGATATGACTGACTTTTCATCATACACACAAGATATAAAAATTTATTTGAAAATTCAAAGCAATTATCATTAATTCTGAAATCATGAATAGAACGATAAGATTTGTGAAAATTTTGTTAGTCAAAAAATGTTTCTGCCAATCTAGACAATTGTTTCAAATCATTCTCATGCTTCTTTGCAATTTGAATTTGAGTTGCATGAAATTCAATAGTATCATGTGTTTGAATTCTACTATCTGTTGTTTCTGTAGAAATATGTACAACTTGATAGAAGCCATAGTCGAGATTTGGCAGTGTGTCAAATTGATTTTGTCTTAACTTTAGCTCATTTAAATTGATATATTCACAACGAATTAATCGTTGTAAAGAAATAATCTGTACTGTTGATTTAAGTAATTCACGAGCAATTGAAATTCGTGGACTAGTACCTGATAAAAGATCTGTTGAGTTATAATTGTTAAATATTTTCTTCAAATAGTAAGAATATTTTTCATGTTCTGTATCAAATTCATCACTTGTACAACGAATTTCGTAAAAACTATCCATTAATTCTTCACCGCCTCTAACTGCACAAATCCAACATTTTGAAGTAATTAAAATTTTCTTTAATTTTTTTTTATCATCAAAAATAAGTGAAAAAGTATCATTTGACGGATCATTAGTACATCTACAAATGAAAACATATTCTGCTACTGATTTTTTAGATGGTTTCTAAAATGAAAAATTATATTTCTTTTTTACTGAATATTATTTATTGAATTATTATCGGCACTTACATGTTCTTTTGTAATAGTGTTCACATCATTTTCTTGAAATAAAAATTCAACATTATTATTTTCTTTTATCAGTTGGTTAAATTCTTGAATATTCTTTAACTTGTTATCATCCGTTCCTTGTGGAATTTTCATAAAAAGTTTACCCCATAATATTACTAATGTCAATTTAATATCTCTCGGAAATGATAATGTTTTTATTGAATCAAGCATGAGTTGAATCATTTTATCTATTGAATTATTTTCACTATTTATTTTCGTATCTAAATCGACTGTAGAACTACCATTACTTGCATGATTCCATTTGAGTCGATTAGTCACTCTTGTCATACCATTGAAAATAATATTTCGAATGAGAATATTTTCAGTAGTAAAAGAAGCACACGCTGATGATTCTGATGTAACAATAGATTTTGTTGTTTCTTTAGTTTCTTCAAATTTTCCAAATTCTGTAGAACCTGTTTTCAATGATTTTGTATCAATAGAATCTTTCATCCCTTTTGTTGAAAATACCCGAGCGTCTTCTTCTATCGGATGCTGTATTGATGATATTGAAGTTTTCGCATCATCGATTTTTTCATTAGTACGAATAATTTTGGATGGCTTTTTGGGTACATTGCTGTTTACTAATTTGGGAAGTGATTCACGAGTATGATCTTCTAATTCATGAGTGTCTAATGATGAGAGCCATTTGTGAAATTCTTTATCCTGTACGTTTGTGTCTGTTTTCTGTCGTGCTCGAGGTTTTGGTACAGTAGATTGAGGTAGTATAGCAGGTTGTAATGGTGCGATGCAAAGACCTGAGGCACGCAATTTAAAAACTTGACGTCGAGCATTTAAAAATAATTTATTTAAAATACTGTTTGAATCACGTAATGGTTGATCATATTTTTTCATAAATAATGGATATTCTCGGCAATATTCTCCTCGTAATTCATAAACTTTATTCAATTCAATAATTTCACCTGTTTTTGGTGCATCCACAGCACGTGCAAATAATTCAGCTAAATATTTGCATTCATCCGATTTTGTATGTTTTGGATGAACATCTGCAATAGCTAAATGTACATCACAAATAATACCTTGACTTCCAGAACCAAATGATTCGATTATATGATCAATGACAATATTATTTGTAATTTGAGGTACTAATTTCTTTGGTGAAGGTTCATATGATAATGGTTCATCCATTTGTCTGATTTTCAATTGTTTACCCCAGTAAACCTGTAACATAAAAAAAATTCAATTCAAAATTATTTGTTTAATGAATAGATTTAGACTAAACTAATCACTTTTGCTTTTTTTTTGGTATATCGAACTTACCCAATATTGATCACCATCTAGATCAGATCCAGACATTTCATGAGGATGAGGTCGTGGTCCTTTGCTTGGAAATACAATACAATCACGTATACAAGTTTTCAATTGAGGTACATTAACAGCAGTAAATTTCCGAAAATCACCTGGATGTAAACAAGGCATTTTTGCCACTAATACATCACCTACGAAAATAAGCAAATGAAATGATTGCTCAAACAATAATATGATAAAAAAATATACATACCATTTACAACAATATATTTATTCTCATTTTTTGAATCAAAATTTGTATATTGAATAAAAACTTGACCATATTCTAATATACCAGTTTCATCAACAACACCAAACATATTTCGTGCTTCATGTAATGGTAATGGAATTTTATTTTTTAATAAATCATCCAAATTTGATGCATATTTTATTTTTCGAAATTGTTCATTTTCATTTTGTTCAGCCCAATTAATAATAATACTTGCATTTTGATAGGATTCAAAAACTGCATCTGAATTACCCAAATCAGATAATAACATAATCACTTGATTATTAAATTTTAATTCAACTATGAAGCAAAAAACTATTTGTATAAATTATTTAAATACACGAAATAAAAACTTACGTGGTTTACTATATTCACATATTTCTAAAATCCAATTATTAGATGTAAATTTTTCCATAGACGGTCTGACTTTGATATAATAATCATTCAATGTAGATTCTGGATCGATAGCTAACATGCCTTTACAACCAGCTATACGAACTTGATAGGCCGATGGTATATCATCTTTAGATTCTAATTTAAGATTTAATCGTTTGGCAACTAAACCAGCTATACCCCATGACATTTTTCCGATACCATCAGTAAAACAATATTTTTTATTTTCTGTTTTAATATCATCTATCATTGTTGCAACATACTGCATATTTGAGGAGATTTTTTCAACATATCGAAACGAAATCTAATAAAAGATTTTCTTATTATTCTAGGAAAGATATCAATATACATACCTCTGTAACATGAGTTGTTGAAAAATAAAGACCAATTCTAGCTACATAATTTGCAACATTTTGTATAGTTGAAAAATCTCCTAAAATTTTCCATGCTTCTTCGATGGATATATTTTCAATAGCTAAAAACCAAAATGACATTTCTTTTAGTTGACTAGTTGATGTACCAAATAAACGATATGTTCTACCCATAGCTTTAATTCCATGTAACATTTTTGATTGAAGTCGTCTTTTAATTGATGAATCAAAATCTTTTAATGCTTGATTATTTTCTTCTCGAATGTGTACTAATAAAAACATATCATCACCACCAAATTCTGACATTCTTAATGCTCGATTTCCGATAGATGATTCCATTCTTTGATATAGAAGTCGTAATGGTGTCAATGAAACACATCCAATAGAATGAGGTAGGTTTTTACTTTGAATCTGCTGTTTTTCTTTATGCTTCTCTTGTATATGAGCATTGAAATCATCAAAAATACGTTTTACTCTATAACAATGATTTTCTTCAAGTTTGTCTTTGAGATAATAGCACATATTATTAAATTGTTCTTTATCAAATATCACAAATTGATCATGAATTTGTCTGGAATATTTATCGTGAAATACATATCCCATAGAATAAAGCATTTTTAATGCATAATGTTGCTTATTGAATGCTGAAGATGGTAGATGAAATAAATGATTATTATTTTTTACATTAACTTGTTTAAGCGTAACAAAATTTATTATAAATTTATTACGATATTCATCAGTTTCGCGTGTAAGTTCATCCAGAAATGCATAAGTATGCTCAATATCATTAAAAGAAAAAAGTATATCCGAACTATTTGATACAATTGTTACAAATTCTTCATCATCCATTTCACATACTCTAAAGAAATAAAACTTTCAATAGTGCTTCTTATAATTAATGTATTAGATCAAGATCTGTTTATATTACCTTTTGTACATAGTTCGAGCATTTTCTGTAATTTTTTTTTTCATTTTTACAGAATATTTTAACATTAAAACAACACATGGTCGATTTTTTGTATTGACAAGTATCTGTTTTTGTATCCATTGTACTGGTATAAATATTTGTCTTGATTTATCTTTAGACATGATTCGTATCGTTTCAGGCTCGTCTTTCCATCTTGTTATGTAGAGATTATGAATAGCTGGATGTGGTTCACTATGATTACTGAAAGTATTGTATGAATACATTGATCCAAAAAAGAAATAGACAGGATAATCTTTAACTTTAATCGGAACATCACCTAACATTGATCGTCTATTATAAATAAAATGAAATGGATCAGTTTGCATTGAAAACCATATATGTGAATATGATTCTGTTGTGATTTCGGCAAGTTTATCTCGAATAGAATTTGCTTCAGTTCTTGTACAGATGAAATCAAATGGAGATGGAGTTTGTGTAGCCATCTCATTAGATTTAAAATGAGTTATGCCTAGTATCTTTTGAAGATTATTACCAACTGTATGGGCAATAGTTGCAGTAAAGACATTCTTCAATGTACAATGGACTGTTGAACCCCAATCACTATAATTTTGAGCACTAAAAAACCAACAAATCTGATATTACAGATCATAGAATTAATAAGATACTGTACCAATTTTCGTGCGGCATCTCACAACGCTTAATATTGAAAAAGTTTAATCACGTTTCGAACAATCGATGAATTAGTAGGATACTATTTTTCTTCTTTGACTTTTTAACATGCAGCGGAATTGAAGAGAAAAGGAAAGCAAAAGAAAATTTTGTATGGTAGGCATTTTTACCAATATATTTACTTATTTGCAGTATGTTTGTGCAATTACAATTTTGACAACATGGAACGTGGGTTTTTACCCATTCTTTTTATTCAATCTTATATGAAATCTATTCATATTTCTTCTTCCTTCTATTCTCATTCACTAAAATTAAACGTTCTATATATTAATAAGACAGATGGCGAAAACATCAAAGAGTATGCTTGTGTTTGAGAGGAGAATATTTTTCAAATCATTGCTTGCTTAATATGTTTTTTTGTCTTTTTCTAATTTGATTCAAGTAAATAAAAGGCATACATTCAGTTTGTCATACATATATTGATATGAAGACGACTAAATTGATAATTGTAATGTTTTTTTTATGAGATTGTAATTTCAATTGTTTTCATCATTTATATATTAATTTAATTTATCAAAGATTTCTATTTAAATATTTTGATTACTTCTAGACAAATAAATTTTCTTACTGGTGTATTTATGCATAATGTTTTGTCTTATGTGCTTGTACGTCATGTTGTACAACGTTGATAGTTGACATAATTACTATATGGACCACCCGAAGAGATGATTTTTATTTATAAACTACAGATAAACAGGAATAGGACTAGCTGTTAACAGTTTAGCCTTGAAAGCACATTTTTTAAAATCATAATCGATTTGCTATTCTCTAAATGAAATACTTTTTCATTTATCAATACTTGTTTTTTTCGCATTTCATGTACTATCTGTTTCAAAGTAGAACGCACCTCACGGCTTTTTGAATAACTCTTGATAGGAACAAGATAGAGACCTGCGGCTTGCATCATTAGAAAGAGGAATGTTGGAAGCATTGAAACACCTAAACTGGATTCTCCTCTCCTTGCCTTCCCTGCTTTGTTAGAAATGGAGATTTGTCCAAAACTGTGGTATTCAAATTTTCCATTACTTTTTTGATTCTGAGGATGCCAGTTGATAGCTCTATCTTTTTCTGACTTTCGTATGAGATGCTAGATCTCATACACTGAATGCCTTGAAATGCTTGATTTTTAACATACTCAGTGCTTTTTATCAACTTTCAGATTCTCAAATCAACGTATAATAGGTTTTCTACTATGCTGACTATTATGGCATCATTTATACTGTTTCATAGAGTCAGCGTCCTTGCGAGTGAGGGGTGATGAATCAGTATAAATGATACCATAATAGTCAGCATAGTAGAAAACCTAGTATTCGTTGATTTGGACATCTGAAAGTTGATAAAAAGCACTGAGTATGTTAAAAATCGAGCATTTCAAGGCATTCAGTGCATGAGATCTAGCATCTGATAGGAAAGTCAGAAAAAGGTCGAGTCGGTTTTGTTCGATTAAAAAAGGGTAGAGCTATCAACTGATATGCTCAGAATCAAAATGGTAATGGAAAATTTGAATATTACAGTTTTGGAAAAACTTCCATTTCTAACGAAGCAGGGGAGGCAAGAAGAGGAGAATCGAGTGTAGATGTCTCAATGCTTCTAACATTTCTCTTTCTAATGGTGAAAGCCGCAGGTCGCTATCTTTTTCCTTTCAAGAGTTATTCAAAAAGCCGTTAGGTGTCTTCTATTTTGAAACAGAAAGTACTGCATCATTTTTATGATGAAATTTCTAATAGTTAGTGTTGATCATGTTTTCTCATAAAATTAAAGAAGAAAAAAAATCTTGAAAATGTTTTCTCACGCAACATTCTCGGTTATACATAGAATGAGCATCAGTGTACGAAGAGCTGAGAGGATTTTTATAGATTAATATGATGAGAAATGACTTAATTATATGAAATGTTCCAATCGTGTACGAAGACGAGAATAGACGAAAGATGAGAAAGAAAAAAAATATTTTCTATGTTTGTGCTGATCATATCAGAAATAAATGACATTGTCTTTTCGATTTAAAACTATCATATCACCTTGTACATAAAAATTATTGGATTTTATGGGATATTTTGCCATATCATGAAAATTTTGACATACATATTAAAAATGACACTTGTTTTTTTCTGCGGTAGGAACAGAAGCTATACTCAAAAGAATATCTACTAAAAAAAGAGTTTAAAAATAATATGAAGCTTTAGTATTAACAAAATCATTACTCTTTCATCTTTTCTTTTGTAATGAACTCTGTTTCTATTTGATTTATATCAATTTTTAAAATCTATATTTTGCTCTGGGAGCTTATATTTTTGTTGCATAGTCTGTGCAATATAGAAAAACCGCTTGTATGTCATGTTATCTTCTGTCAATATAAATCAAGTAAGTTTTGATGAATCTAGAAAACTATAAGTTAATAGAATGCTCGTTTATAATTCATGGTAGACGAGGAAAGCTAGAATCCGTTGAATTCAACTAATTCGAACTAGAGCTATGGTGAAAACTGGGATTTTTCTGTGGCAGATCTGATTTTTTTCTTTATACAACTATAATAAAATAATTTAATTTGAATAGAAAATACAAAAAGAAAAAAAGAATATTGACAAGGGTACAACTCATTCAGTTTAGTATACAGAAAATGAAATGTTTATCCTGCCAGATTTTATTTTATTTTTCATCTATTATATAATTCTTTAGTATAGATAGATAAATATTTATCCTTTTATATTAATTTTTTTTCGGTCCATCATCTAATTCCTTAGAATAGAGAGATTGACAAGTTTTACTAATGATTTTGTCAATTTTCAGGTAGCAATAAATAGAACGTTGTTTTTGATGATGATAAGAATATTCGTAAATTTTATCCACATTTTTTTACTTGAGTATGACTGGTTGTTTCTTCTTATACGATTTTTCCAGTAAGTTCTTCTCTTAAATAAATTTTAAATTGTTGAACATATAATAGTTCTCAACTCTTAACCGTTACTATTCTAACTTGTTTGTGTCTTTAACAACTAATGTTTATCTTTCGAATACTACTTGTATTTTTAGAATCGTAATCATGTATATTCAAATGAAATATTTCGTTCCATTATGACACATAATAATAACCAAATCAGATGTGTTGTCACTCCTTTATAACATTGATCGTCGTTCAACAACAATATTTACTTGCTTTTATGCTCATATTGTTGATGAACTTGATCAAGGATATGAACTATTTCTCCTTCAATGATTAATATTTATTAATGTTATCGATCAATATGCCATATATCTGATTACGAATAAAAGAATATTTGATCAATTAATGTTTTATAATTATTCATTAAATTTTATTTTATCTTTTTATTTATATAGAAATATTTTATTATATTATGGTAAAACAATTCTCTATAATAGATTATGTCATTTATTTGTATTCCTTACAGTTTAAGATGATCAAGTGAGAAAGCAGAAAAAAAGATCAATTAACACAAATTCTTTTGATATTTTTCGCAAAGTGAAAAATAATAATTGACTTAAAATTCTCTTCTACAAGGAAAATAAATAAATAAGTCTTCCATTGAATTAATAATCTAACTCGAATAAAGCGATAATTATCTTTTTTTAACATATATTTTTGTTTATAGTAAAATTCTTTTATATGAATGTGATAGTTTGTTTAAGTCATATAAAATTATTTTTTTGCTTCACAGTTGAGATTAACCACTAATCGAATGTTTGTTTAGTCATATAAATTATGAAAGCTTTATACGACAATGTTATTTATGTGTTCAATTTCATTTTTAGTCATCAACTATAAATGGAAACTCACGCTATATATCTGATGTAACACGGATTGGATATAACAATTTATTGATAAAGGCTTGTAAAATGTATTTACCGATTGACCGAATATTTATGCATTCACAAAATAAAATTTTTTCTTTAGTCATTTTAATCTGACAAAAGTATATTTAGATCAAATGATTAACAGGTTTGTCTTCGCATGATACGTATTGTTCTTGAATAGTTTTACATACCTAGTTCATTTAGTCAAAAATTTCAATTACTTTTTGTCAAAATGATATATTTTTTGATATACGACAAGTTATTTTTAAAATGTAACGTAAACAAAATAGGTTTGATTATTGATTCATATAGTGACTAAACGAATAGAGAAAAAGAAAAAAAACTACAGAGTCACCAATAAAAACCATTGCTTACTCGAATCTAAACAAAAAAAAACGTCGATTGCCGTACGGTGCATCGAGCCGTGACATACTTGAATTGAATGATGAGTAAGTGAGTCATATTATGAGAGTCTATATTGAGTATATCGGAGATTTGCACGTGCGAAGAAAATATGATACTAATGCCTACCATTCTCCCACTACATTCGTCAATGGGATTTTTTCCACATTTTTTCTATAAATATCCTTTGCGATTTTTTATTATTACATACTAAAATGATTGACGATAAAGAAAAAATGAACGACGATAGTCTTCAAAAACCAAATGTTTATAATCGATATTTGCCC
>JAJEKB010013176.1:0-39440 GCA_022393335.1 Macrotrachela quadricornifera
AATCATACTATCACAATCACTATCATTAAGATAATGTTCTATTTCCTCTTTAATAAACATGTATTGATCAATTTTCTTTTTTTTTGAACTCCTTTGATCATTTTGAAAGTTCGAGAAAAGTGATTTTCTTTTAAGTCCAGGTGTATTTGATGTTTGATCACTTGGTGCTTGGTGTTGTTGTTCAATCAGTTCTACATCAGTTGGAACAGCTTTGTGATTAACATGTTCAATAATAATATACTGATCAAGCACGAGCTGTTTGATTTTTTCACACACTTGTTCTTTTGCTGGATCAGGTAGAGAAGATTTATTAATCCAATCAAGCTTGAATAAACCATCAAGAAATGGTGTAAATAGAAAAACAGGATCTTTGTACAAATCATAAAAACGTTTGTTTTCTTTAAAATCAATACCAGTTTCATTGAGATTGATTTCTAACTGTTCCAATAGACCACCAAATCTTGATAATAATGATGATAATAAAGCATCACACAACTTTGTTGTATAACGAATATTATTTTTTTCATTTTTTAAATCAGAGTAAATTGCTAAAATACTAGGAGCAATTAATAAAATAGATGGAGCATTGTGCTGTTGAGTTTTTGTTGTTACTTCAGCTAGTAGTGACAATAAACAAATAAATTCATTTAATACATCTAAATCATGTGAATTAAAACATAATTGTTTATATTTTAATTGTATTAAAATTTCGTTCAGTGTGAGAGTAGGTATAGCAAGAATACGTTCAACCATTAAAAATTGAGAATTCCATCGTGTGATAATAGCATGAGGTATTGATACTTGAATTGATTCAAGTTTCCCTGCAAATTTTGCATTAGTGTGAGAAAGTTTAGCAATTGCTAATACTTTTTCCAATGATGGTAAAATTGATTTTGTCTCACGTAAACCATCCTTCACAATTAATTCAATCGTGTGTGCAAAACACGGGATTCTAAATACTTCATTATTTTCTGATAAATTTTGAAATGAATATTCAATGAAGTCTTCTTGTGTTAATTCAGCAGTTGTAGAATTAGATGTTGTTGAAGAAATATTTTTTATATCATCGTATTCGTCACTATATGTTCCATCACTAACATCAATATCACTATCCCCTTCTATTATTTCATTATCATCATCTTGAATAAAATAATCCTCAAAACCTGGAATGATAAGATCTTTAAAAGCACTGATGTTGTTGGAACTACTTTCAGTAACAAGACGAATAACTTTATCTTTAATATCAAATCTATTCACAATTTCTTCATATGTCTTACGTAACAACAGACCACTATGACTTCCCCATAACGGAACAAAATCAAGAACATATGATTTAAAACTACCATCAATAATTGCATGTGCTAAAATGATAAAAAGCAAAATAAAAATGATGTTATGGAAAAAAAATCATACCAGTTACAGCAAAAAAAGATCGCAAGCGTCTGTCGCTCCAAACATCCAAAGCCAAAGATAGAAATGTAGCTGTTGCACAAAACATTTTCAGTTGAGTATGCATCTCTTCGTATAATGAAGGAATCGTTGTTCGGCTCAAAGTTCGGTGACTTGTCAAGCTGAATTTCGGATCGACAGTCTTCATGAAATGAATGAACGCTGGTCGTTCTACAATTGATAATGGCAAGCCTAATTTAATAATCAAATCATTGACGACGCCCATTGATAACTCGACTTGTCGAGGATGAGTTGTACTATAGAGTGAATGTTGCGATGAACGACCTTTTTTTGCAAAATGGTTTGTAATTTTATCTGTTGATTTGGTTGAAGAAACAAATTTTGATTCATTCAACTCACGTTCCCATACATCAAAAGCTGATTTATGACATTCACATGCACGTCGAGTAAAATTCGAAGTAACACCTAACTTGTCAAAAATTCTTTTTGACTTTGTACATAATAAACATTCAGCTGACCATTTTTTTCTTTCTGTTTCATATTGAAGATCTTTAAAAAATTTATCACGAGCAGTTTTAGGTACTGTTATATTTGATGACGAAGGCAAACACGTAATATTGTCAGGACTAATTGAAACTTCTGTTTCTATTTGGATATCATCTTGAGATGATTGTAAATTGTCAGAAGAATTATTTTCTTGATTCATGGTAAAGTTTAACAAAAGTTTGTTTAAGTTTTACTAATTTGATTATTTTAATACAAACAAAGACATGTACTTTCGTTAATTATTTTACTGGAAATTTAAATGACCAATAAAAACTGAGAAAGCTATCTGGTAAATTTTAAAATCTCTTATCTTTCTCAACTAGAACTCATTATATGAATATATCTACTGTCTTTAATTTAAAATTTTTCAATATATTTAAACCTAGAAACTACAATTGAAGTGCATAAAACACCTGTATGTATATACATTTTTGGACTTGACTTGATTCAAGTCAAGCCGAATCGCTTGCTCTTTAAAAATTTTCCAAGTCAAGTCAAGTCAAGTCGCATGTCACTCGACTTGACTTGATTCAAGTCAAAAATGGACTTGACTTGCCCATCTCTGATCCACACCCATGTCGATCAACAACCACTTTATTCTGTAGGAAATAATACCTAAGTAACTACGGTAGTTACGTAGTTACCGGTAAAGTAAAGGTAAAGTCCCACCCCTATATTAAACATCTATAACATACCAAAATTTCTGATTCAAAAATCAAAACGTGTTATAATCAAACGTGTACAATAATGTGCTAGATCATATTCTATTGAGACCAGTTCTTAAGTTTATCTGGATCATCTCTCCACTAAATAATCTCAAATTCAAATTTTTTTTTCAAATACTTGTTCAGCGTTTAAAATTGAATTGCACGGGGTATATCAGAATTTTTCAGAAGGATCTATCCATATAGTTGTTTCTATACTTGTATCCTCTGACGCTTTGTTTACCAATTTAAAAAAACACAGTTTAGACCACATCAAGGGTTACAAAATGCATTATATTACATTTAACTTTGAGTGACTAAAAGTATTAAGAGAAGCTCTTTGGTTTTGAAGTACTATGAATCCGTGAATGTGTTAAAAGTCCATGATGAATTACCCCTGTTGCGATATATTTCTGACCGCTTCTGGATCTATAGGCCTAAATCAAGGGTCTCATGGAGGACTGTGTAGCTCTAGAACGATACGTGATAGAAAGGTCGGTCTTGCGCAGATTGAAAGAACTCACCTAGCTCTACCAAACTAGTGAAAAAAACATGTAGCTCAATAGACAAACGACTTTAGAATCATGCTTCATTTGAATGTTTCCAAGAAACGATCTCATTGGCCAACTGCTCGACCAATCAAATTTAACATAGTTATATGCCCAATACTCTTTCAGGTCTAACGGTGAAAACCACAAGTCTCTAGCTCGTTTCGTTATTGAGTTATACAAAAAATATTGACGCGCACTATATTTTGAAATTGATAGTAGATATCCAAGGTTTTTGAAAGCGCTGTGCAAAATCTTCTCTGCATTAATTTTGATATTATTAATTCTTTAATAATGTCAATTACTAAGGAGGAACAGTCAAAAACAACAGACTGCATTTGCATTTAGTACAGATACAGTGCCGTCCTCAGAAACAATGTCAAATATAGAATTCATCCGAACGTACCTATTTTTAGGGCCTAAAATTGACCATAGTTCTGTCTTTCAGCTCGCATCCCTCTATATACAAAACAAAATGATCTAATACTTTGGATTTGAACATGTTTGTACGCGAGCTTTCGTTTGAGATATTAAAATCAAAAATTTTTGCCTGATGGTAAATAGATGCGGTAGGAGGTTCTATTGCAGACTCTGTATTATGATCGCTGTCTGTCTTTAACGTATATTACACACATAATTTATTTGTTACAAGAAACCAACAATATATACCAATCACGATATGCAACGCGCTCATTCTTGTTTTCAATGCAGAAAATCAAAGCTCTATGAGCTCCAGACCGAAGAGTGAAAGAGCAGAATCTTCACTCTTGAAGCCTTTTGAAATCTTGAAGTCCGTTTTTTTCCACCTCGCTCTAGACTTAACTCCAATGGAAAATGTGCTAACAAGCCTTTTCTACGTTAAAATTCTCGTTTTTCGAAATTGCCGAATTTCTTCTTTCTATCTTTTTGCAACAAGTTATTTGTATGCTAGGTTTCAAATCATTTTTGTTCGAGACAAGACCTTTTATCTTTGACTGGATCTCCTACGAAGTGTGTGAAATAGAATGTGATAAGTGAATGATAATTTGGCGGTTAAAATGGCAAATCCATGCTTGTCATCATGTTAGCGCACCATTGGTGTTCACATTGGCTGCACCTGTCGGCTACAGAAACGATTGTATAGTTTGCCTAGAACAGTAAGAACGCGTGGAATGGCAAATCGAAGTCCTACCGAAAGTCCACTAAAAGCACTTAAAAACGTTGAGAAAACATAGAAGATATCTGCACGGTTCTCGAATGAGTAGGTGCAGTGTAAAGCTTGGCATGTGTTGTAGTATCGTCCGTATGATATTTCACTAGACCAAGAATCAATAAAAAGCCCATTGATGATCACTTGAAGAGTATCATTTGCTCGAAAATGGGAGTTGTTCGACGAAAAATTCAGTGGTAACATTGAATATTGCTTACCTTCCCAACGGTCATTCATGGTGTAACGAGGTATCGCACGAAGAAATGATCTAAGGCACGAGAGTGAGAAAAAGCATGAAAGCGACGAGAGAAGAATCGAATCGAGAGGCATACAGCCATAAAAAATATCTTCGACAGTATAATATTTTGTACCAGTAGGAGTATAGAAGGCAGCGGGTTGCAAACATAAAGACGAAGTGGCACAGGAACAACTTCCATTGTGATAAACGACTGGTAGAGTGAGAAGAGCAGCATTGGTAGCGTTAAGTCCGAGCTTTGTCATCCAATTTGTTTGCAAAACAGTCATAAGTGCATTACCTTGAGCACTAGCCCTAACTAATTCCAGAATATCGACAAACGCAGTCGAAGTTGACCTCTGAAATTGTTGAAGTATGATATTGGTCTGCTCTCGAAATAGAATTGGAGGCAGTACTTGAGCAGATATGAATGTACTCGATTGGAATTCTTGAATGGCATCGATGACGGTCAAATTTGCCAGAGAACAGAAAGATGCAAGCGCCTTATAAAACAAATGACCCCATGCTCGAAAATCGTACCAGAGCAATCCCGTATCAACCCAATAATAGTTAACATTCATATATTGCCACCAACTTGCACTGACTAAGTCACTCGAACAAACAGGATGTAAAATAACGCTGAGATGAGGAATGAAGTCATTCTGCATCATGGAGATTGTCGAACATGGACATTGAAGAGTGTCAGGATATGTACGGTACAGCTTTTCATATGTAGGTTGAGAGGGCGCCAGAATTGTTCGAGTTTCCAAACGCTCGATCAAGCCAGAATACAGTACGACTATGATAGTGCAGCTGATGAGAAGTAAAAGATAGAGACGTGTAGACAGGCGTTCATAATTTTGAGTGTGAACGGTGCTCAAAGGGTTGTCGAACAGATTATATTCACGTATGTATTGTTTAACTTTGGTCATGTAAGACAAGAATGAAACTAGTATAAACGATTCTAAAGTTAGGTATATAATGTAGAGGCCTGCATCTGCACCTGACTCGGAACTTCAACAGAGTAGCAGTTGAAATCGGAGTCAATATAAATTATAGAAACTCGGGAAACCTTTTTTTTCAATCTTTTATGTAACATGTTTATTTTTCATAATTATAATAACAAGTAAACGAAAACTGTTAAGTCAACAGCCAAATACCATGAAGTAGAAAAACAACCCGAATGACCTCACATCAGGTTTGATTTTTAATAGTACAGTTTTTTAGTGTGATTTACTGTTTTGTTTTTCCTCTTTTCTTACTTCTCTTCTATTATGTTGTACAGGTGATAAGTACAAAATACATATATATGTTTTCTTCTTCTATACTTTTCTTTCCTTCATCGTTAGGTATTTGCCAAACGTTCCCTTCTTATGATATGGTTCAGATATCTTTCCCTCATATTATGTTTTTTTCCAAGTACTCTTTGGTTTTTTCCTAGTTCACTCATCTACTTATGACATACCAAGCGTACGGACAGTGACACTTTAATATCGTATGATAGGCTTAAATAACTTTCTTTCTACATAGTCTGATAGCGAAAAAAAAGCTCTATTTTTCTATCCTATTTGATCGTACTTCAACTAATATCATAATATTAAACTATCTATAAAACCTATTTCGGCTGGTTACATGAATATTGATAAGTATTTTTTGAATAACTGTCATGTCCATCGGCCATGATTTTTCTTTTTTTCTTCACTCTTTCACATTCTACATTCTCTCCTTCGCACATTTTCTTCCATCATCACATTCTTTCTCGTCTTTTCTTCTCCGCCTCTCTCTTGAAGAAAGTATAAAATGCTGATATTCGTTTTGTTTCGGGGGTGTTGTTTTTTCATCTTGTCGTCATCGTCAGAACAACAAAGCAGGAGCGTCACAATAACTTTGATAGAAACAAGATAAAGAACTGCGGTTTTCACCGTTGAAAGGAGGAAATAAAGACGCATCGAATTATATATTCTAGGATTTTCTGATATGTTTTTTGTAAAGTTTACAATCGGCCTTTTTAAGACCAATCTATTTAGTAAGTTGTTCACAATGAATTTTCAATTATTAAGTATAAATTCAAATCATTAATCGAAGATCCACAAAGTGCCAAAGTTTCAGATAAATAGTATGCGTTTCACTCGAGCATCTAATACAATTTTCTCGCGAAATCTGTGAAAAAAATCACTATTCTTTGCTTTTGGGTATTTTCATAAAAAGAGCTACCTTTTCGATAGTACGAAAATTGAATAAAAATCCTTAAGAAATAATATTGGAAAAATTTGTAATATACAATTCAATGCATTCTCATCTGCTCTTTCCAATAGTGAAAGCCGTAGCTCTCTATCTGGTTTCCATCAAAAGTTATTCAAAAAATACTTATCAATATTTATACAACCAGCACATAAGCAGACGAAATAGGTTTTATACATAATTTAATATTATGATATTAGTTAAAGTACGATCAAATAGGATAGAAAGTTAAAGTGTCACTGCCCGTACTTTTGGTATGCCCTAAGTAGATCCGACATGAAACCTCCCTTAGTGGAAGAATCTTTATTGTTTTCAAAATTTGGGGTGGGGGTGGTCCTATAATTTTGGGACTCCCTATAGTTTCCATTTCGAACATAAAATAGACGTTGTTGATTGAGCAGTTCGATCAATCTCCGCTTAACATACGCTAATCCTAAATCACATAATATCTCCATACACGTGCTGTCGCTACTTTACGTGAAAAAAATTTCGGAGCTTTTCGGAGTCGGAGTCGGAGTCGGGATTAAAAAAGTTTGCTCCATAATTTTCTAATGTAATGCACGATGGGTGAAGGTCAAGATTTTGACTTGATACTCCTTACAGTCTGGCAAACTGGCTCGACGACCATCCTGAATCTTGTTCGATACGTCTATAGAAAAATCCTCGTTAAAACAACCATTTTAAACTCAAACTCAGTTTTCTTTCACAAGTGCTGCTAGATGAACGTTTCAAAATAAAATCGGAGAGCGTATTAATAAAAACAAGACTGAGGTTTGAAGTCGTTTGAATTAGTGACTCGACAGATTCTGACCAGTCAAGCTATACCTTCAAGGAATACTCGCGGTTGATATCCAAGCGAATCACGTAATTCATACGCATGAGAAAAAGGGGAAATTCCAGTATGATACTAATACATTGGGAATGCGGAAGGAAATGATTCGTACGAAAACTTTTTGGACTTTGATGGCTGTGAAGTTCATTCATATTGACTAAAACTTTAAGCCTTTGTACTCACCCGGATGCTGACTGTTCAGCACCGTTGGTATTGGTTGACTAGTAAAACGGTCTCGCTTTCGCATTCGTCGAGCAACAAGCAGTGCAAGTCGAACAATCAACGGAACAATAATACGTAGACCCTTGCTCAGACTACTGTAGACAGTCAAAGCCGTTATGATAACAACGAACCAGTCGAAGCGCTGTTCAATAGTATAGAGACAGGCTGTAGGAGCGCATGTTTCGTAAAATTTTTCATAGGAAAAGGCTACTGTCCAGTTTTCCAGTAAAAGCTTGTTCACTATCGCTTCTATCGTAGCATCGATGGAAAATCGACTACTGCTACGAACTTCAAGCGGTGAAATATTGATTACATCAGGAACGCCATCGAAGGCATAGCTAGTACGTACAAGAGCCAAACAAGCTTGATCGTACCAACATTCGAGTGTCGAGCTAAGCACTGACTCGATCGGCAAGCATCGGATAAATAGACTGACGATAGGGATGAAAGAGGAGTCCACTGATATATTGGGAAAACTTCCATAATATCCGCACCCAAAGTCGTCAAGTACACAATAACATTGCGTTGTGTAAGCGCCAGGATCTTTTGGAATGGGTATCATTGAAGCGCCCCCAGTCATTTCCACCTGCCCGTTTGTGTTCATATAAAAGTTCACGTTCGTACTTGTGCCACTGGCGAATTGATTAACGTATGTGGTACTACGAACGAAGGAGAAGCTGCCTATAAACTTGGTTTCGGTTAACCGGATATATGTGTCCACAGCAACTTGCGCTTGTTTCGAAAAGAGAATTTGAGGCAGTAGAAATTCGCTGACAAATATGTTGGCAGAAAACACGCGATACGTATCGTTGATAGTACTTTGTGCAATAGAGCAAAAGGAGGCGAGTAATCGAAAGTAAGACGATCCGAAGTTTGGCCAATAGAAAGGTACCATAAATGTTTTACTTCGATTATACAGTGCTAAATGGTTGTACCAGACTGATGAAATGAATTGACTCGAGCAAATTTGATGAAAAATGGGGGTTATTTGAATAAAGTCCGAATATGAAATGAAGGGTTGAGAGCATGCACAGCGAAGAGTAGCTGAATTCGTTTGATAGAGACGTTCGTAGTCTGCATGGGATGGACTTAGTACGGTGATGGTCTTTGTTTGAACCGAAATGAGCATGTAAAAGCTTAATATAACGAGGGTGATCGTGAGAAACACAATGAATAGACGAGTTGAAATGCGTTGCCGATGTACTTTTTGAGTGTCATGAGATGACGTTTCGAATAGATTAAGATGAACCAGTGAGCTCCACGCCAGGAAGAATAATTCATGCAGACGAATGAGAAAAGTTTGACCTACAACAAACGTCATCAGTTAATTTTTTTCTCAAATCTTCTATTCAGAAAAGCATATGATGTGGTTCTTGAACATTTCGAATCTTGAAAACGAAATTATTATGCTTAGGTTTTTGTGGAAATATCCTATTCCGCTCTCTGCCAAACGCTAACTAATTGCGAATATGCTATATGATTGACAAGACGTCTTATGTACCCATGGCTGAAAAGTCTCCATTCACAATTTTCGATACGACCAACAATCTCATTCAGTATCATATATCGCTTCAAAATAAGAAACAAATTCGAACTCGCAGTATAGAATTCTTTTAGAGTAAAAATTGCGAACTATCACGAGAATTCGTATTTTTATACAGGTTAATAGACAATATTTTTTCTGATGGAATGATCGAGATATTTCCGAATTTTGTGAGTTCTCAGTATGGACAGCACCTGTCGCACTCATTATTTCTGTGAGAAAGATTTTACTCTGATTTTGCATGGGACTTACGAAGAGAGGTCACTGGGGCTGCATTTTTAGATATCAACGGGACTAGAATTGCGACCGAGACCGGCTGAAAGAATGCTGATTTCGAAAAGAAACAAATTTTTGTTGTTACATTGTTAAAGTATCCCAAATCCTGGCTTCTAACTCTGTCGCTTTCTCCTCTTTTTGCCCTATTTTTCCTTTTTTTTATACAAAAACTATCGTTGTGGACAAAAATCTCTGTTAAAATTAATCGAATTTATAACATGTTACACTCATGGAAAACATAAGTTCAATACAAAACTCTGAAACTTCTTCCTGTGAATGCATGATAAGAATTCAGGATGATTCAATTCAATTCTGAGTAACTTGAGTTACCATTTTCACTTGTATTTGGCTAGAACGATTTCGATTTGGTATTGGACAGAAATAGAATTCATTTATATGAGTGTCAATATGTACATGTATATTAGAAAATGTCAGCTTTTTGATAGTATGATATTTGCTTTTTGCGATTTCTCACCAGATTTGATAAAATGAGTATCGACGTAAGAAACTGGAATCTGAGATAGGTTTTGAAAATTGTGAAATCGCAACTTTAACTTGAATATGCTTCGATGAACTAGTTTTCTCACAATTTGTTAAAAATTCACTGCAATCCCACGACGTTCCGATTAAGGAAGAGGGAAAGAATTCTTTCCCAGTCAGTAATTGAAAAGACACCCGACTTTCTGCGAAATTTCTTTACAGTTTCATGGTAAACTCTGACAGATATTTGGTTTTTCAGTCGTCGCTGCCTTTTTTCTGACAGAAACTCAAATAAAACTACTGTAGCCACGAAAATCTCGCAAAAAGTGTTTAATTTTAGCGTTCTTTGTTTGATATCTACTAGAAAGTCATATGAAGGCATTTTCTGCGAAAATTTCTAGACCTTCTGCCGAATATTTAGCCCCTATCAGTCTTAAAAATAATCGGAAACTCTGCTCTTATATAAAGCCAAGCAAACTCGTAATTGTTGAGTACATCAGATTCAGATTCCTCACTCTCACTTACATATAGTCAGGTTCAATGCACAATACTCCTACCAGTCAAAATTTTGTCTCGTTTTCTATTAAAACATATTTCAGATTCAACTTCCTCATATTGATAACTAAGATTTAGTCAGATTAATTGGAAAATCGTGATAAAGTGAATTTTGATGTAAAATAGGTTAATCCACACCGAGTTTTTTCTGGTAATTTTCTCATTTTGTTTGCGCATAATTGGAACTAGGAATATACGTGAGCTGTTCCAAATCTCATCTTTTTTTTACTTTTTCGAGTTAGCATTGTACTTAGATGAGTTACATGTCAATTTTGTCGACGTTTTATGGGTGAAAAAACAATAACCTCTTTCTCCTCGTTTTTATTTAGATTCCTATGTTTTTCGAAAATGCTGTACCTCTTTTTCTACAGGCTGCTGGTGGGATACCAGCGAATCTTGTTCGTAAAATATGTATTTATTATTGTAACACAAGCAAAATTCATTATCTCTCAAAAGGAATCATGTCCGTACTTATGAGAACTGCCGTTTCAGTTTTTTTCCACAAATATGCTTGTTGTTTTGGAATTAGAGATGCACCAATACAGTCCGACTGGGTGTTAAATCATTTGAAGGGTATCTTTCGGTACTAAAGTACTATATTATGGGCCTACCTTTAGGTCTTCAAGCCCTATATTGGGAGGACACCTATACATCCTCAAGCTCCATATTATGGGGGTACCCTCAGGTCCTCAAGTCCTATATTATGAAGGTACCCTTAGGTCCTCAAGTTCTATATTATGGGAGTACCCTCAGGTCCTCAAGTGCTATATTGGGAAGGTTCCTATAGGTCTTCAACTCCTATATTATGGAGGTACTCTTAGATCCTTAAGTGCTATATTATGGATATCCTCAGGTCCACAAGTGCTATATTATGGATGCATCTTTAGATCCTCACGTGCTATATTATCTGGATATTTTTGAGTCCTGAAGTCGTGTACTAGGAGTGTACCTCTACGTTCTTATATCTTCTTGTATAGCAGTATGGATGTAGCGATACTAATATCAGTGAATAGCTATCATTTTTAGTATTGGCTGGTGTTGATATTGGGATAGACGGCGCTGGCCCCTGACATCGGACGTCAAGGTTTTGAAAACTAATAACAGGTTCTGATTTCTTGTGCCGAAAACTTTCGATCTAGCTTTCTGAAAAATGGTTATTTACTCAAAATAAAGTATTTCCTGATGAAAGAATTACGAATTTATTATTGATTTTTCAGGGTTTTCGAATTTTATGTATCTTTAAGAAAGAATATTTTTAGAAAATTATGATTTTTTTTAAAGTTTAACGGAATACTGTGATCTAGGAAAGGGAAGCTGTTGACGATTTTACAAAGTATTGATATTTGACGTGAGGGACCTACAGCTCCGTGCACCAATGCCAATACCAGGCATACCAATATCGAGTGTTATTAGCAGGTACTACTTGTGTTACATTTATAGCTGTCTCTAATAGGACTTGAATATCCAGAGATGCCATTCCAATATTGGACTTGAGGACCTATGTGTACCCTTATAATATAGAAATTAAAGATCTGAAGGTACTTCCGTAATAGAGGACTTGATGATTCAGAGGCACTCTCTCAATATAGTGTTTGGGGACCAAAGGATGCCTCCATAATATAGCTCATGAAGATCTAAAGGTGTCGCCATAATATTGCACTTAATGACATGAGAGTACCTCCATAATATAGGACTTGATGACATGCAGGCAGAGATGCAACCCGTACCGTCGACCGGCCGATCCGGTCCGCCAGATCTATATATCCACCGGTCATTACCGGTCTAGCAGTGTTCACCGGTCCGTCGGTCTCTACCGGTCTACCACTCTTTACCGGCCTGCCGGTCTATCCGGACTATCGATCTTTCCCGGTCTATTGGGCTTTACCGGTCTACTGGTCTTTACCGGCTCAATAGTAATATACCGATCTGCCACTGAAAATTGATTCCGTCCGTTGTGTTCTATTTATAGCAATCTCAATTAAATTACCGAAGTATACAATAAAGGTACTATGCTTGAAAAATCGTATACTAGTATTAATTACGCATTTTTATTAAACAATAGTATAGAATTTTTCAGATATTCTACGCTGTAAAAAAACAGGAACTTTACCGAACCGTCCGAAAAGGTTTCGTAGATGTCTAAAAGCTTCCAAATGCGTTCAAAAGCCTAAATAAACGATTGTTAAAATCTACAAAACCTTATAAGGATCGGGGCGCGGACACACGCTCCGAACCATTTCCTACGAAACCTTTGTAAGTTCCATACAGCAAAAACCAGGTTTCGTAAGAAAATACGAAACCTTTATAGTTTCCTAGTAAACCTTATGGTTTTGTATAAAACAATAGTACGAAAGCATAGGGTTTAATAGACAACTATGAAAGTTTCGTATTTTCTTACGAAACCTTTTTTTGCTGTGCGGAACTTGAAAGGGTTTGGTAGGAGATGGTTCGGAGCGTGTGTCCGCGCCAAGATCCTTTTAAGGTTTCGTAGATATTAACAATCGTTTATTCAGGCTTTTGAACGTATTTGGAAGCTTTTAGACATCTATGAAACCTTTTTGAAGGGTTGGGTAAAGTTCCTATTTTATTTAGAGTGTACCTTCATGATATACTTCGGTAATTTAATTGAGTTCACTATAAATAGAACTCAACGGACGGAATCCGTTTTTCACTAACAGATTTGTATGCTACTGTTAAGCCGGTAAAGACAGGTAGGCTGGTAAAGAAAGGTAGAGCTATGAAGACCGACCGACCAGTAGAGACCCGTAGGCCGGCGAAGATCGGTAGAGCGGCGAAATCATACACTCGCCGGTCCGGTCTGATTCTTTCAAGACCGCTACCGATATCCGTAGCTAAAAACTCAGACCGGTTCCATCCATGCCTATAGGTACTGCCAGAGGACCATTTTATTCGACTCTTTTGAATGCGATATCTGACTCGAATGAATAACAAAAACATACCACAGAGCGAAACAGAAAGAAAAAGAAGCAAAGAATGCGGATGGAGAAAATCTGATATCGATAAGGAGCAATGTATGACAGCATATAGTGTATATGCGTGTAACAGGTACCCTTCCAATATACGACTTGAGAATCTACAGGTACCCTCCCAATGCAGGCCTTGAGGACCTAAAATTACCCTCATAATATAGCACTTGAGGACCTAAGGGTACCCCATAATACAGCACTTAAAGACCTGAGGGTATTCCCGTAATATAGGACTTGAGGACTTAAGGATGCCCCATAATGCAGCACTTGAGAACTTGAGGGTACCCCCGTAATATAGAATGTGTGGACCTAAGGGTACCTCATAATATAAGACTTGAGGGCCTGAGGGTATCCCATAATATAGGCCTTGAGGATCTATGGGTACCCTCCCAATATAGGGCTTGAGGACCTAAAGGTACTCCCATAATATAGGACTTTAGGATCGAAAGATACCCTTCCAATGATTGAACACCCAGTCGTGACTGGGTACCCAGTCATGACTGGAACTGGTGCATCCCTATTCGGAATCACGTAACCGAGACTGAAAAAATAGAAATCCACGGAATCGGCATCAGAATCGAGATAAAAAATGTCACTTTTCTGATCTCTACTTGCGAAAGCTCATGAGAATTTACGCGAAGTTTAAATTTTACTGTGTTGCTTTTATAGTTCGTTACTGGTATATAATTTTAAAATGGTAATTCACACATTTAAAAGTAAGACTTGAATGAAAATCAGATAATGTTAACCATTCAAATGCAAGGGGGAAAAAGCAGACTTCTATACTTCTTGGCGCTTCTTCGTACTTCTGTACTTCTGAAGTACGAAGTCCTGCTTTTTACCCCTTGTCCAATTCTCACTTGGTTCTAGACAAAGCCTTCTCAATTCACACTTTCGCTGTTCTTGGACATTCCTGTCGTGTCCAACTCAATATTTGACCACCATGTGTACAGTCACCTCAGTATTGATTTCAGTTGATGAAATTAGTTGTGTTCATTTCGTTTTCAATTTTGATTGGCTAAACTTGCTGTTGCATCATCATCATCTTCTTCTCCCTTTTCAGTTTATGTCGAAAAAAGAGTTAAATATGTGATTTATGATTCTAACGAAGGAATACGTCGAGGAGTCCGATCGCTGAGAAGCTCAACTTCACAGTATACGTAGAGTACTATGAGACCAAAGTGACACGAAGTTACATTGAGTTTTTAGATCTCTTGAACTGAATTATTATCGTTTTACTGGATATTGAATCGATGGCAAGGAATGTTCCAAAAACAACACCTAATGAACGAATCCGAACCTTAAGTTCTGCTCAAATATAGGTCTGAGGGTCGTAGCAATGCCTATAAAATATCAACTAAAGTGAGAGTTTAGTCGATATATTGAATTCCACGAAAACATCGGTTTGTTAAAACGATTCTAAAAACAAGTTTTCTTGCAAATTGATATTTGCAAACGATACGCTTGTTTTAATTGTAACTTTCCGGGTATTGTTATGGCCGTCAGATATATTTTGGAGCCAATCCTAGATCTTAATTCACTCATATGTTTTTCGAAAAGTCCTTACTATAGATACAATATCCAGTGACATGATCATAACTTGGTCCCAAAGGATCAGACAAGTACAGCAACTCCACATCTTTCTAGTCTCACAGTATTCTACATATGCTACAAAGTTGAGCTCTCAACTATTCAAATATTTAAACACATTTCCTCCACAGTAAGATGTTTTGGCATATTTAAGATAACTTACGCCAAGGCAAACGCTCCGGTGTGTTGTCTGAACTCCGCCGTGTCAGTCGTGCATATATTATGAATATTAACTTGATCAACAGAGGACTGATGAGCCGAAGTATCATCGACAATCCACCGAAGGCAGTGATGATGAATGTGGCAATGAAGCGCACGTCGAATCGGCGTGAGTACGAGTAAGTACAATAGGCAGGATTGCATTGAGCATAATACTGTGAGAACAAAATTTCACTTGTCAAATCTTCAATCATGAGCTCATCTAGAAGTGCTTGGACGGTGGTGGTACGTGGAAAGCGACTTTTAGTATGAAGCAAATGTGGAGATGCTTCCTTGATTGAGATCGCTTGTTGAATGAGAAGCAGACAAGATGCGTCATGAAAACACTCGAGTGATGAAGCGAGTGCTCCGTCGAATGGTCGACAGTTAAATATCATACCGGGTACGATAGTCCCATTCGATGTACTATTTATCTCGAAAATAGCAGCTGGTTGTGAACAACCATTCGAGTCCCAACACGTGCATCCATTAGCGAAGGTATTAGCTTCTGTTTGAAAAAATAAATATCGATCCTCGTATCTCAAACGTACATGATAGTTAGTGGCTAAACCTGACATAAATTGATTATCTACTATTGATTGACGGACTGTTAGAATATTCCGCTGCAGAGTAGCCACTGAAGTGTTGAACGAAAAGTTGAGTGCTTTTTTTATTTGTGTCTCGAGAAGCCGTTGTGACTGTACTACCGAACTGAGTAGAACTGTCTTATTGAGATCGTCGAACATACGAGACACTGTATTGTTCGCCAGATTGCATAACGATCGAATTGATTGCCAGAAAGCGCTCAGCGTTGTTCGTACATCAATGGGTGAAATAAATGTGACATTAGCACTATATACTGCGTTAATCCATGCTTGTGAGATAAATTGACTCGAACAGACTTCATGAAAAGTGACTTGATACTGGACAAATTCACTGTAGAGTATAGAAGAACGCGAACTGGGACATTTGATCGTGTCTGGATAACGAGCGTAAAGTCGCTTGAACTCGTCATCAGAAGGATTGTATCTTGTGATGGTAGAAGTGCGCAACAAAAGAGCCGCATATATGACCAATCCGATCAGTGATAGAGAAAACGAGATAATATAGAGACGAGTGCTCAATTTTTCGCGTCGAACTGTTTCAATGTCGTTTGAGCCTGACTCAAACAAGTTGAGTGTTGCCAAAATGTTACAAAACCCCATTTACGAGCTCGAATCTTATCAAGTGACTGCTGTTTCTATTTAGTAAAAATGGAAATAAGAGAAAAAGACACCGAGAAAAATATGAAAAAGAAAAATAGTAGCAGCAGCAACAGCAGGTAAGCGAAGAACGGCCACATTTTTCTCCTACTTTATACGTAGCAAACCCAACGGTGAGTGTCTTGCATTGGTGGAAACGTCAATGCAACAACCAAATAGCTGAGCATATATAGAAAATGTCTTTTTCATGTTCATAATGGCGTATTCCAATGTGATTTCTCTCGAGATATGGTGCAACGAGCATCCAACGCAATTGCTAATTTGAGTAGGAATGCACCAGTACAGTCGGACTTGAACTAGAGCATGATTTTTTGCCTCCATTATAAGCTATTACATCTTTCTCCTCGTTCAGTGCTGGAAATGTTTTTTTGTCTATGTGTAGGTAGTTTCTGAAATTTTCTTAAAATTGACTCCCTGTGAGATGGTTATTTTGAAATTTCCTTTTGCAGAAATCTGATCATTACCGTTTTGTAAAACGGTACGCAGTGATACCTACATAATTTCTCCTTCGTTCACAATTCACAGATATTTAGTCTTTTCATTTGATCGATTATTGCGTCTCAATTTTAGACGATAGCTGCTAATCTTGGACATCTTCTTTTTTTAACTTTTTTTTCTTACAAATTTAAGCATTCTAAGACGGTCTAGTCACTTACGGAAATGAATAAATGTAGTGAAGACATATTCTGTCTCGTTTTCTTACATAACAGCATATACGAAATATAATCGCTTAGTTATGAATATTCTTCGATTTCACTCAGGTCTATTATTTTGTTTTAGTTTTGCACGTATTTCCTTGGCTTTTATCGAATGGTGAATGTTTAAACTCGACTTTTATCTCATCTTGATGTGAATTCACGTTTTGCAGTGAATTATAGAAACAATTGATGTTGAACTTTTGAAAGATCTGAAGTTTATTTCTCTCTCTCTCTCCTTTTCTAGAACATTGCAACGAGAACACTGACAGATGGTTTTTTTCTTCAGCCTCTTTTCCTACTTACTCTATAACACATACCGTTACTCTATGATATTGCTCATATTCGAATAAGAACAAGTGAGAGAAAAGAGAGGTAAATTGTGAACGAAGTAAAAGTAATTAAAGACTCTCGCCGTTCTTAGATTCTTTTTTATGCTTATAAGTGAACACTTGACGTTAAAAGAGAATCATCACTTCTTTACTAAAATACTTTGTTCCTGTGAAACTTTCATTTTTCTTTTCATTTTTATCTTTTGCCACTTTAGGAAATTTATGTTGATTAACGTGAGAACACTCAATACTTGTTCGGACTATCCTCGACATAGACTGAGTTTTCTTGGCCGGTTCTCTGTAGTGCTTCTAAGCGCCGCTGGTAAGAGACTCCTCCTAAGAAGTCTGTCTATGTTCAAATGACATTTTCTATCGGAGTTCAAAAGCGAAAAGGCTCTTCACAGTTTTTTTTCTCCCGTTACAACACGCAACGCTTTTCTAAATCATCTTTTGGATGATTTCATTTGCCTTTTCTAAAAGACTTTCAATTTTTTTTCCCGCTTTTCCTAGCATTAGGAAACCCAACGTCGACTTATATTGAGACTTTCATACGACAATTCGGTAACCTGTATTAGACACTTTCCTCTCTCGTTTGACTAGAGCTCATTTTAAACATGTGTCCTTTTTTTCCATGTATATCGCTCGTCGACATAGAATTTTCTATTTCAAGTCTACTTTCGGAATGAAAAATTATAATTCGACTCATTGATCAAAGTTTCTGAATGCCCTGATGGAACACAAGGTAGGTGTATGCTGGTGAGAGAAGCACGTTTGTTATTGAGAGATGATTGAATCATTACAAAATTATCAACGTTTCCGCGGGTCATTTACACAGTTGAAAACTCCAGGATTAGCCCCTGCCATAAATTGGAAGTGTTGGTCACATAGAAAAAAAGAATTCTCATAGATGATAAAAGAAATCATCATTCCGATGGCGTCCTGTGGTATATCTATAGAGACATAGTAAAAACCAAAACTGAATTATATTCTACATTCTCAGCCAACGATAACCCTAAAACAAAGTATTCACTGATCTAGAACTAGAGCAAAAAATATCAATTCTCTATCCCTCTATGGGATGGAGATCTCGATGGCCCAATATATCAAAAAGGTCTTTTAGACTAAGGAGAAACAACGGAGAGTTCGGTTTTGAAGTCTGATGAAGTCTCATAGGATCTGAAACCATTATACATACGGCACTATAAAAGTTTGTCGTCCGGTTCTTCTAAAAGCCTTAGCTTGAGTTAAAGTTTTCTGTCACAATGCTTACACATATTTAGGATTATGTGGAAAATTTGAAGTCTTGTGCTTTGCTGTTGTCAATTATTACTTTTACATTAACAGCATACCATTTTCTATACTCTGCTTAGGTATTATGAAGGAAGTTGAGTGCACCTAGCGAAAAAGAAATAACAGGCTACAGCAAAGCAGAAGACTTCAAAGCGAGAAATTTGCACATAATCGTACATATCTCTAAGCATTATAACAGGATACTCGACGTCAAGCTGAGTCTTTTGAAAGAATCGGAGTAAAACACTTTTGTAGTCCCCAATGTATATAGTAGTTATTGGTTTTGACCTATGGGGAAACAGCAGACTTTAAGACTTTACGTGACTTCAGCTGACTTCACTATAAAAGACTTCAAAAACTCAGTCATTTCAAAAGATTCCCAAAAAATTGGAAGACTTAATTGACTACACACTAAAAAAAGGAGCAAATCGAAACCTTAAAGGATTCTGAGATTTGAAACGAATTCGAAATCCATTTAAGTTTCGTACTATACTAGGAAATCCTCAAAACATGTTCGTAGGGTTTTCTAGTATAGTACGGAACTTAAAAAAGCCTTCGAATTCGTTTGAAATCTCGGAACCCTTTAAGGTTTCAATTTGCTCCTTTTTTTCAGTGCAGGTGGCTGCAAAGACTTCAGCAGACTTCAGGGATATTCTTTGACTTCAATAGACTTTATACGTAAAGTCTCAGTTGTTTCACCCTTGGTTCTGGCATGTCACAGCATTCTCATGCAACTTTTAAGATTTCTTGGATACCCTGAAATTCTCATGAAGATCCTCGAAGTCTTATGTAATCCCAAGAAGTTTTTTTGAAGTCTCATGAAGTTTTGTCAAGTCTGATGAAGTGCATAAAGTCTTATAAAGGTCCAAAACTCTAGAAAAATCTCATGAAATCTTTGAAAGTCCCTCGAACTCTCATAAAATGTTGCGAAGTCTTTTGAAGTCTTCTGAAGTCCCGAAGTCTGCTTTTTCCCCTTTACTTTTGGACAGTTTGCCAAGAAAGGACTAAAAGTTCAATTTCAACTAGTCGAGCTAAAATTTCAGCAACTAGTAGATTTCAACGATAGATGATTGGGTGAAAAAGTTTAGATCAAAATATGCAAACGAGGCTGAAATATTCCACTCGACATTTCGTAACCATCTTCGAAGTGAGAATACCAAGTGGAATATCTCAGTCCCTCTAGCAATATTCTGATCTAAACTTTTCTGCTAGATCACCTATTATTGAGATCTACTCGTGGCAGAAACTTCAGCTCGATTGATTGAAACTGAATTTTTGGTCATTTCTCGACTAACAGCCCAAAAGATTTGTTTGGTATATTGGGCCCTGTGAATTTGCAACACATTAACGAGGGGGGAAACAGCAGATTTTAAGACTTCAAAAGACTCCAAAAGATTTCAAGAGGCTACAAATTTTCAACTGACATCATGAGACTTCAGAACCAAATTCTCCACTGTTTTCCCCTCGCACATTAAAGGGTAAACACCTAAATTTTTTTCTCTAGTTTCAGATGAATGGATACTTTGTTTTAGGGTTATTATTGGTTGGAAGTGTAAAGTATAATTCAGTTTTGGTTTTTCCTCTGTGTCTATAAAGGTATCATAGGACTCCATGCCCTGAAGTTGTCAGCTTTGCAAACAATCTGCGGGAAAAGTTGGTAATTTTGTAATGAATCATCATTATGCCAAAAGTCTACCAAGAACAATTGTACGTTAAGGGTGATGATCAACGTTACTTGGTAGAAGATCACAGATTTGACTGAAATCTTTTAACTAGAAAGAGAGTCTATTTATAACTCATGTGAGAGTTTCAGTGCAAACGATTATGTTGTTCAAAAGGTATTGGCATCTTCATGATAGATGATCCTATCGATTTTTCATTTTTTTAAACAGGCACGCACTCTATTTTTTTGCCATCGCATGTGTCGCAAATTGTGACGTATCGTATAATATATTAGCGTTTTGTGACTTTAGCTATCCGAGGCACATTTTTGCTACAGCTGCTGTAACACATTATCTGCGATATCTAAATGGACACGATATATTTTCCTTCAATAGTTTTAGGGATCGAAAAGGACAGGAAAGGAAAAGGACAAAAGGAGGAGAAAAAGTGACCTTCGTGGGATTCGAACCCACACCTTCTGCTATCCGGGCAGATGTCCTAAGCCAGTTCGACTAGAAGACACACTTAATCTCCAGTTTAGCGTCAGTGTGATTCACACTAGACGTTAACAAATAGGTGTCACATATTATACAAATCACACTCTAGATGAAACTTACCTATGTGTATGATTGCAAATAATTGCACCGCAATTACGGCCGCACCAAAGACTATTCTTCTAAGAATACAATGTCATGTAGCTATTCCCTAGCCACTCTTCAGCTTACTCCATATAACTGTAGACCACGTCTGAGGTATGAACGCTAAACAGCAATGATTTGCAATTTGTAACAGACTCTACATGACACTCTCAAGATGCGAGACACATTTTCCTCGCAGGCTCTGCAACACAAAATATTGCGACACCAAAATATAACGGAAAAACAACAGAGTTTATCACATAGTAAAGTTCTGCATTCTCATTAATGGGAAAAGGTTTAGGAGCGATTTTTCGTTACCATCAATACTCTAATATGTGATCTATCGAACCATCACGTTAAGAAAATTTTAGAACATAAATGTAGATACCGAAAAGTCAATTTGACTACTCCCATATTACTATCTACCTCTTAGATTCTAAAAGCTTTCTTCGATAATAATACAAGATCGATCGATAGCATACGTCGTGAGTGGCATCCTTCTATCGATTCAAATCAAAGTTCGAATTTGATTCCTAATTCACTAAATTCCATAAAAGTCCGTAGTATCATTGTGGATTTAAAACCGATACCTACAGCTCCAATACATCCGTATGTCTCATTTTCCTGTTAATTTCAGTTACAATCTTCAGCTCTCTTTGATTAGGACACGTGTTCTCTCGTCAATGCCGCACATTGGCAAGAAGCTCATCTTGGGGTTTATACTGTTTATATCTGTAGCAGTGGTCATCATTGTGTTGTCTGTTTATTTTACTCCGCAAGAAAAGAATCAAACTACACTATCAGGTAAGATCTTCTGGTTGGTTGACGGTTCGAAGTGCAGTGCTCGCCTTATTGCTTTTTACTCGATTTGTTGCTATGGCAAATTCTTCAGCTTCCTTTTCTTCTTCTTCTCGACATATGCGTCACGGTTTGAGTTAGCCAGCTGTTCGCACTATCAACACAGAAAACTACTTTCAAAAACATGCAGATGAAAGCTGGGTTATGCGAGTATTTTTCCATACTTTTGTTGAGATGCCACACATGTAGTCGAAAGAAAATAACAGCAGTCTTCTTGTTCTATTCAGGTCGGAACACTACTATACATTTAATTCCACTTTTTTTGCTTAAATCAAGTCCGGAAAAAGAATGTAAAAGTTCATTGGTCTTTACTAGTAACTGCTTGCCAGCAAAAGAGACCAGAAAATATTTTAAGGCTCGGACTGACATACAGTGGGTAACAAGGTTCACCAACAATTAGATTGAACTATTAATATACTTCGTACATTACGATCTAGCCAATTTAGTGCTTAAGATATGAACGAAGGAAAAAATTTGAGCAACTGATTGATCAATCCAGTGGCGCACGCGCAGCTTTACAACAAAAAGAGGCGACTGTCAAAATAAAATACTTAGTCTGTAAAGTTGGATTTTTGTCCAGTTTCGAGTACGTAGTACTATTGTATGTGAAATACATGATGCAAATTTCCTTCTTCTATCTCTTTCATCAATTATATTTGTTTGTATTCAATATTAACAAAAACTATTTCACAAAACCAGCACAATGTTCCAATATTGTCCCCAAACAATCTTCTCTTCTTTTTTCATTATTATTTAATCAGCTTGATTCGTTTGTTCCTTTTTTCAACTTGGTCGACGATTTCTTCTGGATCCGTCTTTCGAGTAACCGTGGTGTGCATATGTGAAAGGTGAAGGACCTAACGCGATTAATCAACCACGATGTTTCTGAGGAAAGTTTTTACAAGTTTTAGACCAGAGAATGAGCGCTCGGTAGTGGCAATAAACACTAGTATGATAGCGAAGATAGTGAGTAGGCGATATAGACTTGGATAGAAATCTCGACCAGTTTGCATTTCTTTGAATGCATGATCAATAGGAGTATGTCCGACAATTAAGACTGAAGAAGCAATGGTGTTGCATAAGATTTAATTGTTGTTGATGACGGTGATGCAAATAATTCTTCCAATTTGACCTGTTTACTCATTTTCTCACAAAAGTTCGAGGTAGCGACAAAACATGTGGCAATGGTTTTAAATCCCTGGATACATAGCCATTCGATTACGATCAACGGTCACAAATAATAAAGAATATGTCAAGAAATCCGGAAAAGAAAATATCTTGAGAGTCTTCATACAGAAGGACAAAGAAGAGTATGGTCGTTTGTGATCCATCATTGCTATTCTCTGTCATTCATCGGACACCATTCATTTCCTTTCTACTTTGAATGTGGCGCAGTTACATCAAAGATCCTTTCTTCTCTTTCCATATCTCATCATTCGTGTGAGAATGTGTTGCTATGACGACGCACGACTATCTGTTATTCTTACAGAAGACACTGGTCATGCAGAAACAAATCGACAATATAGGCATTCGCTTCTACAACAACGACATTGATCGCATCGAATTTCCTGAGGGGCTCTGATTATTGATGGCTTCAAACAAGTAAACTTCTTATCAGGTTTTCTCTCACATCTTCACACTTTCTACTTATTGCGTCTTCTATGGTAGATAAATTTCGAATAAATTTGTTCCTGATTTTCCTTTTCCAGACTTCTTGATAATACCATAATAAAGATACCAATTTTCACTACACAAGTCAATTCAAATAATAGGATCTAAAACACTAGACATGTGCTAATAATTAGCAGATCAATGAGCAAAGTGAAAGACCGAAAAAATTAGATACCAGAGCAAAATTCCAATACGTAGAGCAGTGCTTCATCCTCACCCTATGCGTGTGCCGTTGGATCAATCTTTTTATCCGCTGTATCTGAGTCTCGAAACAATGTCACCTCTTCTAATGCTTTACATTAAAACGAGTGTGAAATGTGGAAGAAAGGTCTGTTTATCTAGGAATCTATAGAACTTAACAATTTTTTCGTCACCGAGGAATTTTCGTTACAAATCTAGTCGATACATTCGTACGAACAATGTCGACACCACTGCCTGTTCTTCGAATGTGATCACATAAAATTCCTCTAAAGAATTTTCCAAGAGTTCTATTTCATTCTGAATAAAAGCCATACGTTTACATTATGTCAATCTTGGGAGGGTAGAACAAGGAGGAACAATATCTTGAAGAATGAACTGTGAATCAAATAAAAGGCAGTTGGGAAAATAACGCGAAAATAAAAGAAACGACACCCACAAGAGACGCTAAATGAGAATAGAACGATTGATAAAGCGCTACCGGCTATATTATGGAAACGTCAGGCGATGAAAACAGATAAAAAAGTTAACGTGTAAATTCTACGAGTTTTTATCATAGGAGGGTACACCGAGGTCTCCTCTTTCAGAATATATATATGGCTTTTCGCAAAACAGACAGATTTTGACGTACTTATTCGTCGAAACTTGGACCTACTATCATGTTTTTCGAGAAATTTCAGCTTTTTTTTAATATTCAGTTTGCGCAAGTAAACCTTTCTTAATAACGATTCAATATAAAAGTGGGAATTTTTGTTTTATTACACAGAAGATAGTTAGGGCTATACGTAATGAAGTCTAATCTTTAGATTTCTCTCTTGCTAAAATAAAAAACTTAGATCTTTGATTTTAATTACCGTTTTTTGGCTACAAATTTGAGAATTTTTCGAAAACGTTTTTTTTTAAAATTAAACAAAGGGAAATTAAAAAATTGGGCTCTATTACGACCTAGCCTTAAGAGTACTCTACAGTTTACAATCACTCGGACATGCCTAGCTCATATCATCATTTTGAAATCTTTGGCTGCGTAAAGGGTAATTTTTATCAATGAATTGACTATTACTTCTGAGACTCTCGCAGATTTGGTGAGATATTTTAACCATAATCTATTTAAGGCAAGACTAACATTATCTGAAATTTTGGTTGAATTCTATGGAAAAATAAAAAAAAAGTTTATTTGTGAGGTTGGAGCCCTCTTAAATACGGTCTGAAGTCTTAATATTGTTGTTTAACATTTACTTTAGCCATTCTAAACCAACTTTTTTCTCAATGAGATATTTTGAGCATGGATAAGGGTGTTTGAATGAATGAATTATTATTCTTCTGACAATTAGTTCGAATAGCATCATCTGCCAACGCCAGTAACACAGAAAGACAACAAGAACTTGGAGATTATTTTGAAAGTACTTTCAATTTCATGCAATTTAAAAAAATTTGAGAGTATCGTTTATTCGCCATTTTCTTCGTGTCTGAGTCATTGTATTCATCTCATTAAATCTTTGTCAAACATCTTTTATATGCTATTTTTCTCATCAGCCACGACAACAACCACGACTACTTCGACAACAACAACCGCTACCTCTACTATAACAGGTGCGTAAGATAAAACCGTGTCAGTGTTGTCTCGTAAAATGTTTTGAATAATTGAAAGTTAGCGGAAATAGGCTTGCATGATGCTCTTCACGATGAGCTATCGTGTCGCATCTGACATCAAGTCGACTGGGTGTGGCTCTTTATAGAAAGCCTTAGTTTTTTATGCTAAAACTTCATTGAAACATTTGAATTAATGATCAACACCAATGAACAAGCATTGTTCTTGCTCAAGACGACGAAAATTATATAGAAAATGATTTTTAGTGGCATGTAACATCATAAAATCTGAAGAATTCACGCATTCTCACGTCAAATACCGTTTTTGTTTTTGAGCAAGTTATTTTAAGATAGACATGACAAGTTTGCCCATTATATCCACGATCGAAAGTTGCCAAAGTGTGACAATTTACAGGATATCTCATTTTCATTGAAATCACGGTTAGAAGATCATATACCGTGCTTAGAACTTCCAAAGAATCTACCATTCAATAACATACAATTTTGGATTTATTTAATAATTCATGTCGTGCACATTCTTTGTGTTTCTGTTGGTCGTTGAGTCACTTGGGTCTACGGTCTGAGATCATCATAGACACAAGACATAATGACCCACAAAACACATAACACATTAGCGGCAGCAGGATTAGTTCTGAAAAATGTTGATCTCGAAAAAAGAGGAATACTTCTAGGTAAACTTGCTTATCGCTCTATTGATAGTTAATGCTTTTATACTAAACGTGCTATATTTTCGTTATTTCATTTGCAACTACGAATTTGTTTTGTTAGAAGTTAGCACTAAACATAAACTAAATGAGTTAAGAAGTCCAATTAGCTTCAGTTTGCTGAACGTGAACGTGATATCTATGCTCTGTACTATGAAAAGAACGACATTACATTTTTCCGTAAAGCTCTCTTTTTATGTGGATCACGGAATCGAGACCAGAAAAAGATAACTTTGCAGATCTCTAATACACATCAAGTCAAGATCCAATTGGCTCATTTATATAATAACTCGACCTTTTCGTTTATGAGACGAATTATTAGATAATTTAAACGCCGTATCCAATAAATCATTCCGGTAAAAATTCACTTCATTTCTACATAATCATCAAAGTTTAAAATCCAGTATTTATCGAAAAACTCTAGTTTGTTGAAGCTGCTTTGGATGAACCCAACATTCTAAGAGTCTAGGAATTTTTCGGAACAGAAAATTCTTTTTTAGAATCTAATTATGGAAAAGTTCAGACATCTATTTCATTTCACTAGAGAAATATAAGGTGGCAAACGTAACTAAAATAAGCGTTCGGTCTGTTCACATAACGGTATACCTTTGTGGAGGAAGTTGACCTACTCAATTAGCCTAAAGCAATATGACTATCGTGTAGAATTTGTATAAACAAATATGCCTATTTCAAAACCTCCTATATTAATTAATGAGGCCTTCGATAGATTATGCAATTATGACAAGAGGACTGCGCTTCGTCACTTCTTCAAATATTCATTTACATTTGTAAAGTTAATAGATCGATGAAGGTGATTCCGTCATGAGAATCCTTTGAATTCATTTTGAGTCAAGATTATTTGCCTTTTTTATTGTAAAAGGTAGTACTCGCTAAATACAATTTTTCGCGCTCTATCCAACTAATGGATTGACTATTTTAATGCACACTCTAACTGGTCAAGAGGGTCATGACGTAATCACCATCAGATGATCAGATTTTTTTATAAAACTTTGAAGCATTATTTTTCTCTTAGATTATAATCCTCAGCAAATATTAGAATATATAGAAGTGATTCTCAAGCCCGATCAGTTAATTTAGAAGTTGCATCATGATGGTTTTTAGTTATTTTTATCACATGGATTGAAGGTGTCGTTTAGGAAACATTGGGTGCAAGCCATGACCGGTTTCAGCGGAACATTGCTCAATCGATCTCACCCATTTGAATAATATTTTCACTACTAAAGCTAGGAAGAAACTAAAAATTTCCGCTAAAACGGATAATTTATTATGCTAATATAGACGTTGCAAATATAGGTGCATAGCAGCGACATGCGGAGTATCTTTCAGAGAGATCGTTTTCAATAAATTTTGATTTTCTAAAGAACAATAAGAGCTATAACAGATTATTTACTATAGATACTCTCGACCATGAACTATGATGCATATAGTTCTGACTCAAATGTTATTTGTCACCCAGAAACATTATCTTGTAAAAATGTATGAAAAATTTGCTAAATTGAATATCATCGAACAAGATTTGAAAGTGCATATTCTGCCATTTTCGGCAAGAATATCCAAACGAATTTAAATCTTTCTCGATGTGGGCTTTCATCTGAATTACATAAGTCGAATATCTAAGGATATATCTTCGATTTTTCATCGTGTTCGAAATACTTTGTATACCGAAGTTCAATTCCACGCACTTTTAAGGACGACAATCTATGCATTATGATGTATTCATTCAAATATGACTATTTTCTAACAAATCTATCACACTGATTCGCCCAACGCTCCCTATCTATGTGGACATGCCTTCTGGAAATGGCCACAGTGCTAAAAAAAATACTAGTCGATACGACACTTCAGTATCTTGAAAAGGTAATCCTTGGTTGAGAGTATCTACAAATAAAAAAACGTATCTGTTATAATCCTTACTGTTCTTTAGAAAATCAAAATTAACTGAAAAGGGTCGAGTTAGGTACCTATATTTTCATAATGAAGTACCTGTTTTAGCTGAAAATTTTAGTTTCTTCCTAACTTTTCTAAGTTTACCTACTGTGAAAATGTTATCCGAATCGGTAAAATTGATTGTACATCGCTTACGTGCAATACCTCTTAGATGGCAATGTCTAACACATACCAGACGCTTTCGAAACAGAACTTTTGTGCTATCAGAAAAATGGCTTAAAATATTTTTTCTTCATTGAGTTTTGGCGCATAACATCATACTATTTATTCTGAAGGACTATCTTTAAAATTCTACAGGAAATAAAAGTTGACAAACATCATCATTTTTCAAACATAATTTCCTCACAACATTTTTTTTCTATATATGTCTCGTCATCTGAGCCACAACTTTTCTAGAGAACCTGTTTTCATCACATCTATAGCTGAGCTGTGTTTTAATTCTTTGAACAAAACTCAAGTCTATTTTTGGTGATTCTATCATGCACTTATATTTCATTTATAAATTAGACACAGAATTTTGTAATCTTTTAAGATTTTCAGCATGTGTAGAGGAATGGAACCTACATAATCTGTGAATATTTCAGTCTTATACGACTTCATTTCATTGAGATATTGAAAAAGCAAAGTGAAAAAAACTGATTCCGTAAGGTTTGGACAGGCCGCGTTTTATCTTTGGTAAACAACATTTGTAGAAAACCAAAAGCTCATTCCTTTAATCTAGAATTTTCTTTGTGAGTAGGACTACTGATCATGTATGACAAAAAACGTTTGATCTTGACGATCAAGTCGTCAACACAGTGTTTTCAAAACTCTCTCACAGAACTTGTGTTATTTGAAACTTTTTATGAGTATTTATATATAATCGAGTTTTCAGTTTTTCAAACAGCGTGATTCAAAAACCATTCAACTATTTTTCTCTGATACATGCTGGAGTGAACAGAATCGGAGATGGTCAATTGAGCTATTATACTAAGGTGAAGCTGCCGCTTTCGTGCAGCGGTTCTCAAAGTAGAAAAAACGGTACCTAATAGAAATCGGGCGCGTAAACATCACTATTCAAATGTTTCTGATTGCGAAGTTGAAGATAACGACTCTGCCTAATCTGTGGTTCCCACTGTCTTTTTTCTAGTACCACCTTGTTACAATTTTACATTTCGACCAATGGTTTCATACATAGCGAGCTGTGATACTGGCTCGAACGTGGTCGCTATCGGTGATTTTAATGGCGACGATCATTTGGATCTTGTGGTTGACGCCTATTCGGGAGTGCCTAGTATGGATGTGCTGCTTGGATATGGCGACGGAACCTTTGGAACATCAACAACGTATTCGACAGGAAATATTAGCGATTCGAGCTCGGTCGCTTTCGGTGATTTCAACGGCGACGGTCACTTGGATGTAGTCGTCGCCCACACTATTGCTCAGAACGTGAGTATACTTCTTGGGAATGGTGATGGGACTTTTGGAGCATATACGACGTATTCGACTGGAATTAATAGTAAACCGATGTTAGTCGCTGTCGGTGATTTCAACGGCGACGGTAGTCTGGATATTGTTGTCGACGACAGCGAGTATAACAATGTGGGTGTACTTCTTGGAAATGGCAATGGGACTTTTGGAGCATATACGACATCTTCGACTGGAAATAATAGTTGGCCGCGCTCAGTCACTGTCGGTGATTTTAACAGTGATAGTCATCTGGATATCGTCGTTGTCATCGATACTGGGAATGTGAGTGTACTTCTTGGAAATGGGGACGGGACTTTTGGAACACAAACGACGTATTCGACTGGAGATAATGGTCTATCGTGGTCGGTTGCTCTCGGCGATTTTAACAACGATAGTCGATTAGATCTTGCAGTCCTCAGCATCCTGGATACCAAGGTGGATATATTTCTTGGATATTCCAATGGAACTTTTGAAGTACCAACGACATATCCAATTGAAGCATTTGGTCTCTCGGCGTCGATCGCTATCGGTGATTTTAATGGCGATCGTTACTTCGATCTTGCTATCTCCAGTCATTGGACACAACATGTGCATGTGCTGCTTGGCTATGGCGATGGTACTTTTGGAGAAAAAACGACGTATTTTACTGAATATGATAGTTATCCGCGGTCAATTGCTGTCGGCGATTTCAACGGCGACGGTCGCGTGGATATCGTCGTCGCCATTGCCAGTAATCCGATTATTACCACCCGCATAATCGTTGAATACAATGTGGGTATTCTATTGAACAAATGTTAACGTTGCGTAATGGAATGCGTCGAAACACGTATACCCACTTCATCAATCCTTGTTCTCTGACTTTCTAATTAGAAAATACTGAGTCTATGAATTCTCTTTGAAAAGTTACGTCTTTCGCGAAAATCACATACATCTGGCTCTTGTTCTTCGAAGATTAGCTGGAAAATCTTTCTATTTCTTTTTAAAAATATTCGGATTTTTCAATACAACAATAATTTTATAGGAACAGCGACCAGATGTGGTGATGGTTGATTTTCGTAGCTCTGCTGCATATCTTTATTTGAACGCTTTCGTTGCTTATTTTATTGATTATTTTGCACAATCAATGTTTCATGAATTTTATTTTAATCTCTCACCTGCTTGCAATTTCAAAATACAGTCTGCTTCAATTCAATTTTCTTCCTTTGTTTTTTTTGTTCTCATTAACCCTAGGATGCTTTTTGCGGGTCCAACCGGATTGACAACACTGTTTTCCGTTTCCTGCTACGCAAGAAGGAACCCACTGAAAAAAATATTGAAGTCCAATATGACGTCAGATGACTTCAGATGACTTAAATAGCTTTGAAGTCAATTAAAATCAGATCCATAAAACCTTTTCTCTGATCAACAAATATATATGAACGAACCAAAAAAACTATTTGTCAGTTGGAGTTTATCTTTTCAATCATAGCAAGAGAAATTTTTTGCGCATAATATTCTTTTGATTATACAAAAAAAAAATTATTTCGTTAGCTTTGCTTTCTTGTATATCACTATAAAATCAAAGAGTATAATTTGTAGAATATAAAAAAACAAGTAACGCTCGTCAAGGGCAACTCGTTTGACCCTTGACTGATTTTTTCCTGTTCGTTTCTAATATCATACTTAGTTATAGTGTTGATAAACGTGATGATATAGATAGCCCATTTAAAGCGAATCTTCTACGCTGCGCGATTTCCAAAAGCAAGATTATAAATCTTGCATTCGAACAATACATAGCGCTCGCGACCTCTCCATCACAAATAACATTCTTTTTAGTCTTAACGAAGGACTAATTAAGAAACTGGCATGGGCCACGTAGACTACATTCTCTATCACTTTCTCTTGAACTGTTTGTTTGAAAGTTTTTGCCAGACGGAACACATTGTAAAAAGAAAGGTAGCACGATAAACCTTTTTTTTGTTCATTGGACGAACGGTTTATTAAACAATGGGTTTATTAGACCTGCATGATGTTTTTTTCAAAAGGTTTCTTCCATTTTGTGAGGTATTTAACAGGTGCGGCATAAAGAATAAAGGTTTCTGTATTTTGACTATAGTTTCTTTTGGTTTTGATCTTTCAAGCCGATTTTTTTACCAAAAGATGCACCGTTAAATTCTCTACAAAAAAGGTCATTAAGCTTGTTTCTAAAGTGAATTGGTAAGAAAATTTAGAAAACATTATCGAACACATAAAAAGTAACCAACTTTCAAATTTAAGGAATGTCTGTGTCGCTTTTTTCTAGGAACTAGTACATCAATTTTAAGGACAAAGTGAAGGATAAGACGCAGCGTGAAAAGCTCTACAAAGTGCATATAAAATCATATTATATATATATATAATCTTTGTTTATAAAATAGACAAAATTCTGTCCGACGAATTTTCGATGATCCAAATAAGATTAACTTCTGGGGAACTATGAGTTTAATGTTTCTTCTTGACCTTTCTATTATATAACATAAGTGGTCAAAAGAAAATAAACTATACCACAAGATACAACGTCAAAAGCTCTACTATCTACAACGAACAGTTTATCTTATATATACACCTTCTATTTTTAAAATAAGTAAAATTCCATAAGATCAAAAATGATCTAATCCAGAATTCGTCTGACAAGATTTTGTCTATTTTATAAACAAAGATTATACATATAAAATATGATTTTATATGCACCTTGTAGAGCTTTTTACGCCGTATTTTATCCTATACTTTGTGCCGAAAAAAAAATTATCACGATTAGAAACAGTTATATGAGCAGTAGCCATTCACGAGACATTTGCTAGCTTTGAAAGTTGATTACTTTTTATGTGTTAGATAATGTTTTCTAAATTTTCTTACCAATTCACTTTAGAAGCAAGCTTAATGACCTTTTTGTAGAGAATTTAACGGCGCATCTTTTGGTAAAAAAATCGGCTTGAAAGATCAAAACCAAAAGAAACTATAGTCAAAATACAGAAACCTTTATTCTTTATGCCGCACCCGTTAGATTTTAAACAGTGTTCGAAACCGTTTATTATTATACAGTCTAGTGTTTATTTTTTTTATTTCACAAGGTATATTCAAGACAATAGACATTCGGTGCAATTGATAAAGGTTTATGACCTTCCAGTTAGGATTTTTAGTAGTAAATGATATGTTGTTCTACGATATTCAATTTTAGAAAATCAGCATGAGAATCTTCAAGATTTCAGAATGCCGTCTTATCCAGAATGATATTTCAGTTAATACGATTTGGAATCTTTAAAAATGCTTTGAAAAATCTAACAAGAATTTGGCGATTAAGCTTAATCAATGGGAGATCATCGCTCGTGTGTTTCATGTTGAAGATAAAATGGAGAGAAGCCGTTCAAATTAAAGATGAGAAATTTCGTTCTACATCTGTTTCATTGGTGAAGAAAAAGTGCCTGAAACAGCACATTGAGATCGATAGAATTAGGCATCTCCAGTTCGAATTTAAGATCTAATTTTGTAAGTGACAATTCGATTGATTAAATCGATATTTAGATTATTGTGTTCTTGACACAACTTGAGTTTTTCTACATAGAAACCAACTTAACCTCATCCATGAATGATCATTAACAACAATGTTCTTCATTTATACGTGAATATCGATAGAAAACTGTGGAAATGAATTTCACCTTACTTTTTCTTATTTTTTCTGTTTTTACTTCAAATTCTTTCACTAACTAATCAGTAAATACGGAGTTTTCAACTAAAATGATTGAATAAAATTAATCAATCGGTCAATAGATTTCTATTCACTAATTTTGCATTTGGTTCTTTTTCCGTCATACATGTTTAACCTAACTTTTCTGAAAAAAAAATTTCATCTTCTTGATAGCATTTTTTGATTTGTCTATGAATACCCCTCGATTGAAATAGATAGTTCTGATAAAAATAAGTAACTTCAATTGGTTTCTCATCTCAACAAAATTCATTTTGTTTCGTGATCGAATTTTAATCAATATTGAAAAGGTTCTGATCGACAGAAAGTGTAAGTTTAATCAATTTCTCATCTCAACTCAACTCAATTCTGATTTTTCTTAGTTCAATCTTGGTCGATATTAAATAATGGTTTTGATCAAGGAAAAGTAAGTTCGATTGGTTTCTAATTCTCAACTAATTTTTTTTCTTTCGTAGTTTGATTCCAATCCATATTAGAATGGCTTCGATTAACAGAAAGTAAGTTTAATCGATCTTTCATCTTAATTGAACTCTTTTTCTTTCATAGTTCAATCCTGATCAATACTGGTATGATTTTGATCGACAGAAAGTAAGTTCAATAGATTTCTGTTATTAATCTAATTCTTTTTCTTTTCTAGAACAATATTGAAGTGTTCTTGGTCGACAATAAGTAAGTTGAATTTATATCTTATCTCAATATAACGCAGTTTTTCTTTTTAGATGATTAGCAAATCATATTTGGTGAAATTAAATAATCGCAGAAGAATGAGTAGAAATAGCTTGAGAAATAGGATTAACGGCGGTGACAACAAATTAGCTTGGATGAAAGGATAATTTTTAGTACGATAAGAAAATATAAAGGTTTCTCAGAAGTTTGTCTGGTGATAACGGGTGGTCCAGAGAAAAAGAGCCAACTTTTCTTTTTTAGTTTTCTTTATTTAGTTTCAATCTTTTTCTTCTTATTCTTATATAAAAAAAATCAGCGTGAAAAGCTCTACAAGATGGCATATGAACGGCTGAAACATCATAAAAGACTTTTATTTTAGATAATGAAAAGTAAAGATTTACAAAATGTCGTACTTTCTAAGTACAATTCTGGTGATCATCCGCGGAAAATATTCCATGATCTAAATGGTTGCTTAGCTCGGCGTACTGTACAACGCTGGTGCAAAATGATAGGTGAAAGTGGTGCTATCAACTTATCTAAACCTACAGGAAGCATACGCACCGTGCGGACAAAAGCTACCATACAGAAGGTCAAGAATCGATCGAATCGAAAGAAAAAAGTTTCGCAAAGAATTTTAGCCAAAGAAATGAAAATGAGCAAAACAAGTGCACATCGAATACTTGTTGATGATCTTCATTATCGTCCATACAAGATTATTCAAGAACCAGCATTAACAGATGACCAAAGACAAAATCGAAAAAAGTTTGCTCATTGGGTTAAAAACAATTTCAGCAAAGATGACATTAGCAAATGGTTATTTTCAGACGAGAAGATGGTTGACATCGACGGTGTGTATAACTCACAAAATGACCGAGTGTGGGCAGCTAATCGTGCTGACGCTGATGCACGTGGAGGTGTCAAACATAAGAGAAAGTTTCCAACTAAAGTTATGGTTTGGTTAGGTGCATGCTCAGAAGGGTTAACACCACTGGTGATATTGGATAAAGGTACTGTCAATCATGAAGTTTACATCGAAGATGTTTTACCGGTTGCATTGAAATTTGGTAATAAAACATTCGGTGATAATTGGACATACCAGCAAGACGGGGCTACACCACATACTCACAAGTTGACACAAGCGTGGTGTGAAAAACACTTCCCATCATTCATATCAAAAGATCGATGGCCAGCAAATAGTCCCGACCTCAATCCATTGGACTATTGTATTTGGAACGAATTAGTGCAAGCAATGGATTGGGGTCGAGTCAAAACAAAACAAACACTTATTGAAGAACTGAAACGTTCTGTGAAGAAAATCAAACCAGAAATAGTTTTAGAAAGTTGTAACGATTTTTCGAAAAGATTATATCGATTGTTACAAAATGATGGGAAATACCTTCGATAAATGAAATACGCCATATTGTAGAGCTTTTCACGCTGATTTTTTTTATATAAGAATAAGAAGAAAAAGATTGAGACTAAATAAAGAAAACTAAAAAAGAAAAGTTGGCTCTTTTTCTCTGGACCACCTGTTATGAGTTCCTCAATAGGGGCGAACAAAATATACCTGAATAAAAAACGCTAAAAGGGTTTGAAAAAAGTAGAAAATCTTCTGATAAACCATTTAAAAAATGTTTTTGAATAGAATAATTAACGTATTAGTAAAGGTTTATAGCAAGGTATATGCTATATTTAATAAACGGTAGAAAAGGTTTGTAACTGGTTGCATTCTCTAAAACGGTTTTTTCGTTCTTTACGCTACCTGTTTTTTACAGTGTACTCACCATCACCCTCAAGATAGTGATATAAGATAAGCTCAAAAATCAACTGAGAGGGCACATATCGACTAGTTTTTCTCAGTATTTTCACGAAATGCTCATCATGCGCATTTATTCAAGGACTTATTCTTATATAAAAATTAGATCGAGATATTTTTCTTGATAAAACAAGTGGAAAAACGCGTGTTCCGAAATCCGTTTTTTTCAGATCTTAACGATCCCTCCTTTATTTGAATAAAGGTGACGAAGTTTTCATCATCCTCGTGAATCAAATGAAAGAAGATAAAAAGAACGATTCGATTTGAAAAAATGAAAATTAATTATTAAGAGTAATTGTGTGATTCGAATCAGTTTATTCATAAGAGATTTGCTTTCTTCGTACAAAAGCAACGCATCGTTGAATAAATTGGTTCGTTTGTCTTCGAAAAGAAGATGGTGTTGATATATAAATGTGTCAGGCAGAGTTGAGATTTAGGCAAAATTAAACTTATTTTTAAATTTTATTTTATTTCGCACATATCTCGGTTTAGAAAAATGCTAAAATCTTCAATTTTTTTCAAAAGATGTGTGATGACAAGCCAAAAAAATCTATACGATTAATTTCCATTTAGCCTGTTCTAATGGTTTCTCCTATTTTCAAAATGAACAACACTCATACCATTGTTACTTCTCATCACATTAAACGTGTTCCAAAAACTTGTGGTTTTTCATACATCTCGACTTCAGAAAATGGTAGAATATTAAATTTGTCTTTAAAATATGTGTTGTCGAAAGCTCTACAAAAGCTGTATGAAACAATTACTATAGCCAATCAGAAAGAGCTTTTAAATATTTTCACTATGGTGGATAGTAACACTGCTATGTATATTGTTCATTATGAGTATAGGAAAAACTCTTAGAACAAATCAAAATGAGACCAATCATACAGGTTTTTATAGAGCGTTTCATGGCGCATCTTTTGGAAAAGATGCAAGGTTTCATTATTTGCTGAAACCAAGATATATACGAAATCAAAAGTATTAGAACATTATGAAGACCCGATATTGGAGTGAAAAAGATGTTACTTTTTTTCTAATACATTTTTGTGGAACTCACACATTTTTTCGAAGAAAATAGTGAGTGTAAATTTTAAGTCGAAGCTTTCCAGCTCCTTCCCCCCTTACAACTACCCATACAAAAAAGACTAGTACTTAGAAAAATCAACTCATTTTGAGCATGTTAGGTGTCTCAAAATTGGTCGCAAAAAAAACTGTGTCACAGCGTTACGTCTGTTTTTTGCATTTTTCATCTAAGCAAAAGTAGTTTAGAGAAAATGTTTTTTAGCATCTAAAAGTCGGTTCAAAGATCTACAAAACTGACTCTAGAAGTGTCTCATTTAGAGAAATAGCTTCATAAGAAATTGCAGTTTTTTCGAAGGCACTGGAGAAAAAGGGTCTTTTTATGTAACAGCGTTACGTTTGGACAAGTCGTTATGGTCTTCATATTTCGACAGTAGAAAGACCTTTGACCCTAATATGTTGGACTTGATATATGAACACTATATGGTCTAAAACTAGATACTAAGCAGCAAAGTCTAAAATCTAGCTTTGGACTGTTCGTTCTATACTGCAGCGATATTTTTTCTTTTAATAATTAATTAATTATCAAATTAACAATGGCAGACTGCTTAAGAGACTGCGTGGAACTAGCTCACCTAGTATTTTGTGAAACACGATCTGAAAGAGAGTGTTGAAGTGTATAGGAGTAGAAATTTGGACCCACCCCCTCCTCCCTCACAGACCGTGACTGACGCGCAAAGAATAGCGTCACAGATCGTGACCGACAGGGAAGGGTAGCATCACAGACCGTGACCGACAGGCAGGGAGTAACATCACGGGCCATGAGCGACCCCATAATAATTGTAACGTTTTATATTTATTCAAAAATCGATACATATGTTGCTTAGTCTCTTAATGTATGGTAGAAGAAGCTCTATCGTGTTTCACACTTTTAATGCCATAGGGATTGCGTTAACAGCTTTTATTTTTAATATTTATGGTATGCGTTCATATAAAATGCATCGACCCAAAAGAAAAATAATGGAAAATATTCTCGAATATTTGGCAAAAATTCCCATGCAGGGTCTCTAATAATAAAGATTGAATTGTGTTTCATATTCAATCCCGCAAGGAATTGCGCCAATAGCTTTTGTGAAACACGATTTGAAAGAGTGTTGAAGTATAGGGTAGAAAAAGTGTACCCCTTCAGACCTATCCCACCGACTGTGACTAGGGTACTGCGTGTGCACTAAATTCACGATTACGATCACGATCACGCGTGATCGTGATCGTGATCGTGCGTGATCAAAAGTTGTTTTTTCGTGATCGTGATCGAAAGTAAAATTTGGTAATCACGACTGTAGTATATACGTTTAAATTTTCAAATACTTTTTCAGAAATTTAATGTTCACATTTAAATCAGAAAATCTGACAGTTCATAAGATAGTTTTTAACGACAAAAAAACACAAGTAAAATACGTAAACTAATTAAATATTATTATATAAGCAACAAAAGGTAGAAAAAAAGTGAGAAAACCACATAAACAAATAATTTATTCATCGTCTTCGCTTTCAATATTACCTAAATAAAATAATCATCAACATCTTAGTAATTGATAACATCATTTTCTATTAAACTTAATAGAATCAATGGTAGACATTCTAGAAATGGATATAAGTTAAAGGTTTTTACATTTTTAAAGTATTTTCGTGAGTGTAAATAAATAAAAGAAAACTATCGACTCTTACTGCTGGCATCTAGGGGTGCACCATTTACATTAATTTAAAATTAAATTAAATTTTTTTCATTAACCATTAATATTAATGATTAATGAAAACATTAACATTAATATTAATATTAATGTTTCTCATTAAACATTAGTCATCAACGTTAATGAATTAAGTTTTCCGAAAAAACATCAACCATTAATATTAATCGTTAAGTGAAGTCATTAATTAATGTTATTAATTAAGTCCTGTTAAATAAAATGGTCCACCACTACTATAGAGACCTTACGGACATACAGTTACTGTGCCTACATAGGTCTTAAAGAGGTATAAGTGCTGCCACTATATAGAACTTCGAAAGGTATAGATAGTAGTCATATATAGGTCTTACAGAGGTGTAAATAGTTGTCCTATATAAGCCTTAGAAACGTGTAGCGATTACCCTAGATAGGCATTATCCTTACGAAGTAAGTCCACCAACTGCCTGCTCGCTTTTGAGTTCGAACTCTGTGCATCAGGTAGACCCCAGTGAGGTATGAAAAACCCCAAAAGGATAACTGCCCGCAGGTCTTCTATCCAGAGTTATAGCCATTTTATTGGAATTTTAGCCTATGGCAAG
>JAJEKB010013177.1:0-16209 GCA_022393335.1 Macrotrachela quadricornifera
TTTTTTTTAGTTTGACATTGAATTCCTTTAGATCTAATGCTTAGTGTGAATTTACCTGCAAAGAATTAATATTGGTATACACATTACATTAGTATGTAAGCGAACAATGTGAGCTTAAATTATGAGATGATATTTTAGGTGATAGACGTTGGTCAAGATTTATTCTATTGTTATATAATGATGAAACTATATAAAGTCTGACGGTGTTCTTCAAGATAAGATCGAAAGCTCGCTTAATTTCTTTCATATCTATTCATTTACAACAAACAACTAATAAAAGATAAAATTTCTCATCAACTGCATTTGAACATTTTCTTTGTACAGTAATTCAGACTGTTCATAATTATTCATATGATATTTATTAGATTCTTACTTTTCTTCTTACATTTTTATTTTTTTCACAAAGTGTGTAACAAAGTTAAACAAAAAGATGATAATTGTATCAACAATATTAACAAAAAAACATAGGACTAAGAAATTTCTACATATATATACATATACTCTATTTGCGATAATAATAGCGATTAGATTATTTTTATAATATTGCGTTGACATGCAAAAACATGTCTATATATTCTCGTTTGTAACCATGGTTTTTCTAAGCTTTTGCTTTTTGCAAGGCGATGTTGGTGATGAATTAGACGAATCACCTCGAATAATTTTATCTTTACGAGCCTTCAATTGTTTTTTAAGTTCTTCTATTTCCTTTTTTAATTTCTGTACTTAATCACCCAATTGTGCTGTGTCCTTCATCTGCCTTAAGACTCAAGCATTAAGGTTTTCTACATGCGTATTGAATTCGTTCAACTTGATCTTTAATTGTTCATTTTCTTCTTGTAATGATTTCATGTTCATCTGTTGATCTTTTGATATCTTGTTCTAAAATAAACAAGCAAAATTATTGCGATGGATTTTATGGTTTCTTACTTCGACATCTTCGATATCAATGATATTTAATACATTTGAAGTCATTTTGTAGGTATTAAAATGTGAGGGCTTAAATTTTTTATCCAAAAGATCGAAAAGTTGTAATCAACTATACCTTTTGGCGACACATGTTTTAATATAATGAAATATAATAAAATTCTAGTCGCTTTTATAGTGAGATCATCTCTTTGTCGTCGATGATATCATTTCATTTAGTCCCTACAATAGTGTTTAAAAAATATATAGAGGGTGTGGCATAAGTTCTGATCCTCTCGTGCAATATTTTTTTGCGTTCCTAAAGTTGCAGAGACTAGTATTTGCACTATATATATATATATATACTAGATGTCTAGAGCTACTCGATGATAGAATTTCAGCTTTCTACTTTTTATTGTTATCGAGATATAAACGTTACCAAAATCAAAAAAGACCGACATGTTTTTAGAAATACCTGAGCATATTTTTAACACTTGATTATAATATCACATAAAAAATAGTGCTCGGAAACAGTTTTACAAATCGAAATTTCTTTTAAACAATTAGAAAAAAACATTCATCAATGGTTATACTATTTGTTCTCCATCATGATCTATCACTAACTTCAGTCGATTAGGTATTCCTTCCATCATTTGACAATATTTTTTCACAATAAATATTCTCCAATGTTGTACTATTTGATTTTCCAATTCGAATTCATTATCAAATTATTGTTCCCTTAGCTTTTCTTTAATTGCACCTCATACTTTTTCAATCGGCCAAATATCAGCTTATTTTGCATCACCTATTTCGGGATGAATACGCTCGTCAAATACAGAATCAACAGTATTGTTCGCAGTCATCGTTCTGTGTTTGCTATATTGATCATCTTGAAAGATCGGTATCACACTAATATTTTCAAATACTTGTTTTATTGATGGTGACACTTCTTGTATTAAAATTTTCCCATATAAATCACTTGTTAAATACCTTTGTTTGCTCTTTTTTACTTGTAATTGTTGTCGATAAAACGATTTTGTAAAGTTAATTTGCCCATGAGCCGGAATATGTCTATATGATGAAATTGCATCCTAAAAAATGGTTCCTTTTTGAAATTTAGTTGTTGATGCATTGATCAACGCTGATGGTATAGTTTCATCTTCCTCTGCGCAAATACCATCATTTCTTTTGTTTTCAAATGGTTCTAAAGTAAATTTGCCACTAAAATTCGTATTTAATATTCTGTTCTATTTTCATTTGTGTGCTTCTTCTCTAATTTTATCACTATTTGTTAATTTTTGAGATTTTTTTCGTCTTAAACCATTTTAATTTTAACTTTCGTGCAGTTTTGTGCACCCTTCGTGGAGAAAATTTTATTCCATTTCTGTTCAGATCTAATGTTACATTTCTAATTGAAGCTGCTTTTCTTAACTTCATAGATGTTTTTATTTGCTGTTGAATAGCTGTTGTTGATATCGTAACAGAATGCCCGGATCTGGGCTTATCATCGATTATGTTTGTTGTTAATGTTCGTCTAAGTTTTATAACAAGTTGATGTCTTTTCAATAAGGGAGGATTTTTAGACTGTTGAAGAAAAGTTGCATTTTGTAGTGCTTGCAATGATGGATTCAATTTTTTTTAACTTAATACAATATATCTAAATCCCTTCTTATCTCGAAAAATAATTAACACTCTGTCAAGGTAAATTAATTGGTCCAATTCGATACATCTAAAATTCTAAATAGATAAGTTTCTTTTTATTTAAAAAGGCTCTCATATGATTTAGGAAAACGGCAATTATTTACCAACTCACTCAGCCAATATCACAATCATTTTTGTCTTTCCATGTAATTGACTCATACATTTCGTCATTTCTGAACATTACGATCAGCAGAGAACATAGATCATTTTTTTCTATTCATAACGATGATGAGACATAGCAGAACGCAAGAGCTATATGTAGTAAAGCAAAAGTTGTTCGGAAGGAACACGTGACAGTAGGATTAGAATTTTTTCATCCATAATTGTCCCAATTACAATACAGAAATAGTAATGTTTATATCCCGTTAACAGCAAGAAGCAGAAAGTTGAAATTCTGGCATCGAGTGGATATAGACATTTAGTATACATATACTGTAAACATTAGTCTCTTCGACTTTAGGAACGTAAGAAAAAAATATTTCAGTAGAGGATCAGAACTTATATCACATCCTTTATTTAAGTTAATCATAAGTAGTGAATCTTTGTTGCTACAGAATAAACACGTTATCCAACTCGCTCACGTACTTCGTTACAGTTGAACTCTAAAAAAGTGAACGAGAATCACATCCAGTAGGTAGCCCTCTGCTCTAACAGAATATACAAATAGTATTACTTCAAGCCTAAGGAAATTCAATCTATCAACAAGTAATTTATTCCTTGAGAAAGAGACGAAATACAGGCCACATTAAAAGTTCTGGAATACTCAAAAATGACTTCCCAAATTTTAATATTTCAGTTGAATTAAATTTAGCATGTGTAGTGAATACAATTGTTTATTAAGCTTTCATATTATAACATGCAAACGCAAAACTTTTGTTTTTAACCTTTTCAGAACCATGGTACAAAGGTTGTACCATCTATTTATCCGACAGGAAAAAGGTTTACATATGTTTTCTCAGACACTAACTTTCTTTTCTGTGATTGTACAAGGACCTCGTAGTTTGTCCCTCTTCCTGTTATATCTATACATGCAATTGATCGATTCAATTAAAAAATATCTTGGTACGCCTTTGATTGAAAGTCTAGAGGGAACTGACTTCGGCTCTTCATTATTTTCTTTGTCAATGCATCTTTAGCCTATTCATTTATCTGTTGCAACTAATTAGGCCAAAATGAATTGTTATATTTGAATAATTCGATTTTCATAGCTAAGTCTCTATGTTTTTGTGCTGAGCGAACAAATCTTGACCAAGCTGCTTCAGACGAGAAGCATAAATTAGCGCCACAACAGCCTGCAGATTAGTCGAGTGATGGAACGCATTCACTTCTCCAGAGGACACGAAAGACATGTACTTACTGTATCACAAAAGAAGTGCAAGTTCGATCAACCATCGAATGCTCTAATTACAAATTGGCTTTTTGCATAATAGATGAGAAAATTATTTGAATAGCATAAGCGTTTCGTTACAAGATTTTGAGTCCGATTCGTCAAATTGATGAAGAAAGAAATAATTTTCAACAGAAAAAAAAATTCGGTCCTGAAAGGGTTAAAATGCAAATCTTATTTCTGTGATATATTTGACTAGAATGAAGTATTATGTATTTTTTATATACTCGTAAATGCTTATTTTGTATTTATATTTTGAAAAACAAAAGTGAATGAAGAACAATAATTTTATTATTGAAATTTATTTTAATGAAAATAAATTATTTAACAAAAATTTAATATCTATTCAAGATAAATTTATTGATATAAGAAGTAGATGCAGAGTGATTGAGAAAAACTTGTTTGTTTTATTTAATGTTGATATTGCATCTTTAACATTTAGTTTTTATTCAAATTTTTATTGTAAGAGATAGTCTAGGAAAAAGTTAATAGGAAGAGAAATAATTTTATTTTGATAACATTTTATCTTAAATGAAAATAATAAAATGTAATTTGTTTTTTCAGTCTTGTAGTCAAAATTCAATTATTCAATGAAGAAACAGAATATTTTTACATTCATAGTTTAAATTCACATATATATTATTTGAAATTAATTAATGAAAATGAAATTTACTATATGATCAAAAAACAAAATATCATTTTTTAATGGAATATTACATTAGAATGAACTTCATAACTAGATCATATTTCAAGTCAAAAATATATTCTTGTTTAGAAATGATATTCCTTTCCTCAATATGAAAATATATTGTGCCAACATAGATTTCACAATTCATCAATTATATCTGTTTTTTCCTTTTCAGTTATAATGTAATATTTTTGTCTATTGTCTATTTCCTGCGTCTACCTACTGTAAAAAGAATTGAAATATCAACTAAACATTAACAATACAAACGAAAATTAACATTTATCAAATAGAAGTACGTTGTTTTTTTACAATCATTTTCTAATATCTCATTCCGTTTCTTCTATTATACATAGTTTAATCGATCTTCTTTCTCAATATAAGGTCTACTATAAAAAAAACTATGAAGTATCAAAATATTTTCTTTCATTCTAGTAATTATGTATTGAAATTACTGATAAAATTTAAGTGCATAAGTATGATTCAAAAAAGAAAAGTTATTTACAAAATTGGCATAATCTACTATCATCGATTGTGTCCTGCTTTTTTATTTTTTACGAAAAAGGAGAGAAAAATTTAATACAATGTCGATTTTACCGATGTAAATAATTACAACAGAAAAAATATATATATTTTTGTTTATTCAAAAACAGCTTTTTATTATAACAACTATTTTTAAAAATATCAATATCAAAGTCAAACACTTCTTTCTATAAAAAAAAATAGTACTCGTTCACGTTAAAAATCGAATAATTCTACATGAAACCGAAAGAAACTACTCATGTCATTCATATATTAATAAACATTCATTTTCATTATATGATATACTATAATGGCGAATGATATTATTAGCAAAGATATTTTTTTACTAAGTAACTTTCGTTTCACACAATCTTAACTTGAAAATGTCCGAAATAAAAAAAAGATGTTGTTCTAGCAGGCTAATGCTAACATCAACCCTCACATTTTCGTCATCACAACATGCTTTTTTATCAGATTTTTTTTCCCAGTTTACTTTAGATATATTTTGTTTTCGTGATATGACACTTAAAAAAGAAAAAATGATAAAATGAAAAGAAAAAGAAAAATAAATGTACTCATATACAGAAAAATGCATTGCTGTATAAGTTACTATATCAATATTTTTATCTTGATATCTTTTGGAAAGAAAAAAATAATATAATGAAAAAAATGAAACTTTATACACACAAACATAAAACTAAAAGCTATTCTAATTAACGAAGAGAAGCACTATTCTTGATTAAAAATCATTTTACTTTGTTTTTTTTCTATTATGCATTAGTTGAAAGTTCTTGTAAAAGAGCTTCTCTTGGTGCTTGTGGAGGTATATTCCAAAATCGTTCAATTTCGTCAATTGATTTATTTTTTGTTTCGGGCATTTTAAACCAAAGAAAAATAAGATTTAAAAGAACGAGTATAAGAAATATTAAAAATACATAGCCCCCAAGAATTGAATTAAGTGCAGGAAAAAATAATGAAAGCAAAATATTTCCTAAATAATTGGCAGCTAAACTCAATGATTGAACACTTTCTCGAGCTTCTGATCGACAAACGTCACTGGCATATGAAAATGGAATTGGACCAAGTCCAACAGCAAAACAAACAATAAATATTAAAATAAATATAACTGTTATAATACCTAATGTTGCACTACTTTGTCTTTCATTTAATTGAACAAGTGTAGTAAGTGCAGCAAATACAAGAACCATAACAACCATTGGATAAACAATTAGTGGTCGGCGACCAGTCTTTTCAATTAAAAATAATCCTACGATTGTTGCAAGTACATTTATAACACCTGTACCAATATTAGCATAGGGAATCATATGCTGTGAAATACCAGCTTTTTCAAACATTTTTGATGAATAAAAAAATACAGCATTAACACCAGATAGCGCTTGCGATAATTGCAGAATGACAGTTGTCAATAACGGCATACGATAACGACTTGATGTGAGTACCTAATAAAAAAGTGCAATAAATTTATTTGTAAATCATTTATTAGTTTTTTTTTATTTATTACCTGAGGTATTGTTAATAAATTACTTCTATTTCCACTTGTTTGACGTGTTTCTTCTCGAATCATATCAAGATCAGCCTGAACATTATTTGTTCCTCGTAATTTTTTTAAATCAATCATTGCCTGTTTTTCATCATTATATGTTCCAATCATTTGTGTTGGTGAATTTGGTAAAAGAAATAGAATACTAAGACCAATCAATGGTAATAAAAAGACAATAGATAGACCCCAACCCCAACCTTGACATGTTCCAGCAATCATTGGTAAACCAATAACTTGTGCAACAAGTATACCAATTGTTAATGCAAGTTGAAATCCAGTACCTGCTTTACCACGAACACGTTTCGAAGAAATTTCAGAAATAAATGGAGGTACAATAACACCTGCCATACCACCTTGGTAGCCTAGTAAAAGGCGACTTAAATAGAATAACCAGGGTTGTTGAAAATAATAAGCCAATAGAACACAAAGTGATGAAGCAAAACAAAATATATAATTAACAAAAACCGTTCGTTTACGATCAAATAATTTAACCCAAGATGGACCAGTAAATGCTCCAACACATGCTCCAATAAGGAACACTGTTTGTGGAATGCCTTTTATTACTTCTAAAACAAAATCAAATGTTTCCTTCTCTGATTTTGATGAAGCTGGAGACTCTTTAACAGTAGCAATACTATTGTCATCCGTTTCAACAAATTCGTCCACCACATCTACTTCATTCGAAATCGAAGGAGCTAATGTCGTTCTATCTATATCTGATCGAGCAGCTTGATTAATAATACATGAGTCTTCTCCTTTCAAAAACGGTTCTGTGTATTGGTTGTACATATTTGGTGCTGCTAAACCCCAACCAAATACAAATGCGGTAGTTAACGTAAGTACCACACATGATATAAATAACCATGATGTGCAACCACGTTGGGTGGAATCGTCAGTTGTATCACCTTGACGAAGATGGCGAGTTGTAAGATCAGTAGACATGGAGTTTGTTTCTTATATTTCAAATAGTTAAACTCTGGGTAAGTTTTAATAAGCAATTTTTTTACAAGGTATGCAGCACACGACATCTTGTATGTCTTCACGTATTAGTAATGTCTAAAGGCGAGCTAAAAAAACGAATGTGTAAAAACATAAGAGATGACGTGCTGCGTAATTTCATTGTAAAAGATGCTTATTACAATTTCTTAACAGGTAAATAATAAAATCTGACAAAGAAAAAACTTGTTGCGATGATGACAATATGCGGGTTGGTGGTAACACTAGCCTGCCAGAGCAACATACTTTTTTTTGAATAATTAAATGATAAATATGTCACTGATGTGTCTATGCTTGGTATGATGAAATTTTGTTTTTTTTTTAAATGTGCGTTATAAATTACGTGTATATTTGAAAAGAGAACGAGAAATTAATGTTATTCTATAGTTTTGATGTTAGAAAAAAAATTAGGTAGAGAACTCGTATCAATCAAAAAAATGACAAAGAAATTTTTGAGATACTATTTTTATTGATACAAGAATTAACAAAGTATTTTGACGATAATCATGTGAACAATTTAAAACGGATCATTAATGCATTGCAAGAGGATGTGAATAAACTAATTGAGAAAGTTAATGAAATAGAAAGTAGCTGAAAACTAATGTATAATCGTTAAATAATGTATATACCATGACGAAGAAAGTAATAAGTGGACCAGTTATAAATTGACTTATTGCAAAAAGTGAAAATGAATCATTTGTTGAGAATAAATTGAACTTGAAATTAGAGTAATCGGATATTCAAAGTGTTTTGAATGGCTCATTAGTTTTTTTCTTCTGTATTGAATTTTGAAAATGAAATTTTAAAATAGTATTTATTATAGCTATTGAATGATGCGATAATTGTATTCAATATTCTTACTAATGTCATTTGTACGACGATTCTCAAGGTGAAGAAATTTAATCCGATATAAATTTGTTTCTATTGCTACAATAGATTTTAAATAATATCGGTTGTCAATGCTAACATATATATATATATATATATTACTCTACTTAAATAATTACTTTAAGTCATATAACTTAATCAAGCTTGTATTATATTTGTATTAATATTATAGATTTGTGAATCATGATGTCATGCCATTCTTGATCTTTTTCTCAAGATCTCTCTGCAGAGAGCTGACAAGATGTTGCGAGATTTGGTAGATGATTTGCTTTTTGGTAATTGCCATTTTTCGAAGAATTCATCTTAATCTTTAAACATCGATGATTGTTTTTAGCTTTTTGGATTACAAAATTGTTCATATGTATTTTACTTATTTTTTTGTAATGAACTAGAAAAATATATAGGGATACTGATGTATGTTTAAGGTGAACAATATAGAGTCTATTTACGATCGTTTTTAATTGATTCATATAATTTCATAATATATAACTAAGATCGTCTCTAGTTTTCCAATGCGAAAAAAATAGAGAAGCGTTTGTATGTATCTTCATTAATCATCGTATTTCTTGAGGGTGTTTACAATTAGCCATGCATCTAAATTGATTTCTCGAGTTTTTTACACAACAACATCGGATAGTTTTCATAGTCTCATTCATATGATATATCTCTGTCGGCTACCTCTCATTTGCGAGCATGAAAAAAATTGAAGTTTAAATTTATTAAGTTCTCTCAAGTTCTCGAGTTGAATAATTGCTAAGTTTAAAAAACAATCGAATATTTTTAAATCTAATTCTACAAAGTTTTAACCATATAAAATATTTTCATTTAAAATTTTTTTAAGTAGTTTTCCTACAATTTATAGAGGACGTAAGTTATTAATCAATATGTTTTTAATAACGCAGACTTCTGTAGTTTGTAGAGTACGCGACTTAATGATTATAATTGATTGTTTTAATAATTACAATAGTCTACAATTCGTAGAGGTCGTAAGCTATTTATTAGAATAAATTTTTAATAAAGGAGAATTTTTGTAATTTGTAGAGGAGGTGAGTTATTGATGAGAATAATCTTTTAATTGCACAAAGGTTTACAATTTATAGAGATCATCGTGAATGTTGAGATAGACTTGAGTATTTTATGTCTACGAAGGGAAGAGTTGAACATTGTGGTGAGATTGTAAATAAATGAAATGATTGTCAATTGTTGAAGGAGTAATACGACTATAGTTCGAGTAGGGATCGTGAATATGGAAATAAATATAAGTACTTTATGTTTATGTGAGAGAGATTCTAATATTTGAGAAAGGTTTTTGATGAAGAAATGACAGTCTATCATTGGGATAGTAATACCACTATACCTCGAGCAAGGCTCGTGAATGTAAAAATAAACTGAAGTATTATGTCTACGAGAAAGACTAATACTTTCTAATAATTTAAGTCAATGAAATGATTGTCTGTTATTTAGGTAACGATACTACGATTGCACGAGCAAGGGTTACTAATGCAGGAACATACTAAAGAAGTAGCATCTAAGAATGACGAAGAACTCTTAACTAAGTTTTATTCAAATTTATTTCAAAAATTCAATATTTGTTCATCCCACTAAAAAAATCTATCGATTACAGTTCGAAGTTTTTACAGTTTGGATATTTGCATATAATCTGATACTTATATGTATCGACATCAACGATGATAAAGGCTTGATTTGATTCATAATGACGTTATGAGTGTTAGTAGAATTGAAATGAACTACGCTTCCAATATCGTTGTCTATTGTGAATAGATACAGAAGCACCTAGATTGATTAATTATTGTCCATTCGATATTAGATTCGATGTTGTGAATGATACAACATATGTTAGCCGAATTTCGACCAAAAATTAATTAAAAGCGCTAACTAATAAATGCTCTCTCTGTAATTTAGCGAACTCTACTAATTACAATAAATTCATAGTAAAAAATTGAATTGATCTATATGGAGCGCGCTCTATAAATTGCGGTAAATAAGACGAAAATTGAAAAGCTTTATGTGTAGCGAACTCTTTTTTAAACTCATAAAGATGTTCAATATTAATTTAAGTTTGAATGAACTTTAAATTTTAAATTTTGTTTTAAACTCTGGAATTAAGTTATAAAATTTTCAATTAATATTTATGTTCATGTTCGCAAATGAGAAGCTACGAAGAAGGTGACGAAATTTTACACGTCAAATGTTTTGTATCTATGTTGGAAGTTTCCAACACATCGTCGGTATTGTTCGTTCTTTTTCATTTAATATAAAAAAGAAAAAGCAACAACATCGCACAACCAATCTATACAAGGAAAAAAATATAATAAGGGAAGGGTAAAGTAGTGTGGCTGAGTTATTTGTTTTTCATTTTTATTCTATTTTGTGTTTTATCGATGGATACTCAAATAGAGAGAAGAACGAAAGAAAAAAAATATTTTAACTAAGCAACTCGCGAATTGCAAAATATTTCAATCAGTTTGTTTATCTAATTGCAAGAAAAACGTTGCTTTTTACTTTTGAAAGATAAGCACTTCTCTATAATTTAGAAGCATTTACCATTAGAAAAAAAGATGAATAAGTCTCATACTATTCGATTGTAAGAGAGAAGGATGTGGGCAAGGATGTAGAATGAATAAATCCTCTAACGAACGCTCACCCTGATAGTAATAGACTAGTCTAACATTTAGACTTCATAACTATGAAATTTTAGTCTCATCATCTTATGAAGAGGGACTACTCATTTTTACTTTCGTCTCTTTCTCAATATGAAATAAAGTTGCAGTATTTGTTTTCTAGATTTAGAAAGAATTCTAGTTGATCGTTTTACAAACTTTCAAGTCCAGAATTATTTGCTTTCACGTTTAATTATTAGTCGATGGACGTCAACATGCAATTGGAATTCAAAGACGATGATCTTCCACTCATGTGTTTTGTTGATGCCTGCACGTCACCTCAAATACAAAATTCACTTGAACTTCAAATTGTCAACGATCTCGACGAAACATATCGACTACGTTACAAGAGTGACTATTTCAGGGCACAAGGAATATCGTGAAAGCCACGCTATGTGGCTGATCGCCTTGGCAACCATTATGTGTCATTGAGAGTAAGTTAGAACACCATCCAGATCGAGCAGTATCCATCAATTTTTATCGGAACGCTGCACAAATCATTGGAACATGAGAATAGCACTCTGTACCACGATGTCTTCAGATTTTTCTGTTGATCATTAAGCAACTTTCTGCTATTTCCAGTCTGTACTGCTTCCATGTTCCAGCAATTTTTGATGCATTCTCAGCAGATGCTGGTAGAATCCATTTTTTTCGAAACTGGATTCTTCGATCTAGGAAACAAATCCTTACTTTCTCTTTCATGTTTGTACTTAGATGACACCAAATCTTCAAGGGATGATTCGAGTTGATTGGCTTACAATTCCGAATAAAAACGGGCAGTGGTATGTTATGCCATATCGTTTTTAAGTGAGTAATGACTCAATCGAAATTTCCGATTATAATCCAATCATGCTCCATATCAACACCAATATGAATGGATTGATGAAGTTAGATTTATTTTTGTTTGTATCAGATTATTAATTAATTTCACATCGAATTTAGACTATATTTGCTTTTAATTAAAGCTAAACGGGATGAATTGAAACATTCTCAACCGTTGGTTCTTTTCCAACCAGTCATGGATGCATTGCACAAGTCCGATATACCGTGCCATAGACAAATGTCACCGAAACACCTCATTCAGAAATTTCAACTCAATAAGTCTCAACTGGCGTTCACATTGTGCACGACAACTGATGGCAAATCATTTGTTCCTCAATGGCATACAACTGTATTTTCAACTGTAATAACAGGTATACCAAAGAATTCTTTTCTTTTTTTGATTTTGTAAATCACTTATTTGACAGAATGTGTATATGATGAGATGATATTTTCAAATCATCATTATATGCTTACATCAAATACTAATACGCATGATAACTACGAGCGTGAATTGCCGGTGGTTGAAGGCACAATGGAGCGAAGCAAACGACAAAAGCTTGACGATACAAGATTAGAAGTATGAGTTTTATTTTGATCTAATCTCTTTAGGTCAGCCATAATAAAAGTGTGTTGGGTATGAATATGAAAAGGATACCGACACGCGTTTGCCTTCAGAAAGTACGCTAATTAAAAATTACACCCATATCCACTCTCATCCTCATTCACAATGTTGAACATGATGAAAGTAGTTCCGCAAACGGAATTCGTTCCGTTCAATTCTTGGAACTCGATCATTAAACGATGTAAAACATCTACTTCACATTGATTGAATTCTGTCAATTTTCGAAGTATCAAAATCGGCAGAAATTTTCAGGATTTGGTCGAACTCGATTAATCTTGAAGGGATCACTTATACTGTTTGATGATTGAATTCCCTGAATTGGACGGAACTAATTCCTACAATGTTCAACACTGCAAAATAGGATGTAGTCTCCTGAATACTATTAAGATGTAAACTCTTACGAAATTTTATTGTTATGAAGTTGTTCAGAAAGTATGATCATTTGAATTTTTTTAAAATTATATAGAATATGACGCAACCTCAGGCAGCAACCACTGATGTATCGATGGTCAACGCATCTCTTCTCTCTCTACCTGTGGAATTAGTTCATTACATATTTGATCATTGTGATGTAAAAACAATTTTTTCAATGCGATGTGTCTGCAAACAAATGCATGATTTCGTTGATACCTACGATCGATTAAAACTCACTTTCAGTTCAACATCACTGTCTATTGTAAAGTCGTTTTTTCGTTTTGTTCAACCCGAGAGGATCGTTTCACTGACTATTTCCGATATGGATGAAACTGTATACTTCATAAATGATCAAAGCAATTCATTTTAACGGGTGGGTCGAAAGTTTTCAGACAAAATGCTTGTCGATTTTTCACCACCTCAAAAGTATTCTAGATGAATGTAAACGGGTGGACGAGGATCAGAATTTAATGCTCTTTCTAAATATAAGTTCAGAAATTCTGTGTCTATTTTTGTCAGCAAGAAGCAAGAAAATCTTTGAAAGACAGTAAAAAATAGTCTGGACAGAACAGATGAGCCAAAGGTTTTGATCAATATATGCTTTATTTTCGGTCTATGTAAAACTATTGCAGACACATGAAAACTACAAACTATGATCAGAATTTTGTGCTCTTTTTGAATATGGTCTTCAAAATTTTGTATTTGTTTTTATATGAAAGCAGTGGGACAATCTTTGAACACGCCGAAAAATTCGATTGATTGATGAGCACATTGGCATTTGCTAGTACCGTGAGTCCTACGCGAAGATGATAAAAACCGCTTGAACATGGGAGTTTTGTAGAGCAGACAGTCCTCTACAGTATGTGATGTCGAACTCCAATATAGCTTTAACACAAGTAAAACTATCAGCATTTTCTGAGAAACTGTTTCTACCTGAGATGGATTTTGGTTAAAAGCTCAACTTTTCAAAAACGGGGGTAATAAGGAAATAAAAATTTAGATGCTTTGTAAGGTAATAAAAAGAAATTCAAATAGCGCATTTTGTAGGGCAGAATTTGCTCTACAATTTGATATATGAACCAAAGTCACAACAGTGAGTTTTGAATTAGAACAGTGAAAATACAAGAATGCGTAAAAAATATTTTTGTCCAAAAAGAACTTTTAAAGCAATTCAATGATTCTCTCACTGCTTCCAAACGAGGATAGACACAGAATTTCTGAACTCATATTCGGAAAGAGCATTAAATTCTGACCCTAGTTCACCCGTTCACATTCATCTAGAATACTTCTGAGGTGGTGAAAAATCGACAAACATTTTGTCTGAAAACTTTCGGCCCACCCGTTATTCAATCTTCGATAATCTTCAATTTATTCGACTTCGCTCGTTGACTTTTCGCACAGTTTCCGACGCATCAATAAAATAGTTTGTACAAAATTCTTGCTGCACTGATTATTTAGTTTCACTTTCCATCGAATCGAATAAAACACAGCATAAAAGAACATGGGCCTTTGTTTTATCAACACTCAGTCGATACAATCTCCTGAAATTGTGCATGAGTAATGTGGAAATCATAACGAGGGGCATATCATGACCAGATCAATGCAAACTAGAACACTTAGCAATCGATAAATGTACCTTTAGTGCATATCTTGTTATTCTTCAACAGTTGCCTTATTTACGAACATTGTTTATGCGTGATTGTATCATCAATGATATTGATAAAGAAGTACTGTCATCCTCAAACAACACATTTACTGCAGCACTAGAATCTTTGACCATAACCCACTATTCACTTTTAACAAATCATCTTGAATTCCTGCTTTCATTGACCTCTTCACTTCGCCATCTCAAATTAGCTTCTCATAGAAAAGTGCTTGATTCTGTTTTCGATAGCACGTATTGGGAAACACTCATCTCTATCAAACTACCAAAACTTGATAAATTCGAATTCATCTTCTTTCACACTTATAACGGAAACGATTATTCCATTAATCTTGAAGATCTTATTGCTCCGTTTCGATCATCTTTCTGGCACCATGATAAACAATGGTTTGTAGCTGGTGCTTACGTCTTAAAGGAAAATGAGCTCTGGCTCTATACGACACCTGTCCACTTTACTGGTATTAAAGATTTAGTTCGAGTTGAAAAATGGATGAACAATGACTATCGTCTGACTCAGAGACCACTCAATAAAATGCCTGATCTATCTTCAGACAAAATACGTATGAAAATTGATCGAATACGAAAAATAGATGTTTTCTCTTTTGTCACTCAAAATTTTCACTCATCTACATTTGTAGTTGAATTGCTTGTTGTACGGAGGATGTGAATGTTGGTCTCTTCTTCGTCCATATTCTCATCCCTTCTCTAGATCAATAAAATAGAGTGTTCTCATAGTGTGCCGCGTATAAGTTCTAATATAAAAACTTTATCTCAACTATGAGTCTAAGTATTTGATAGTAACACGTTAAATCGCAATATCCACTAATCTTTTTCATGTCGTTTGGAAACGTATTGTGTAGACACTTACCGAGTGATGTCATAATACCATTACGCCGGGTATCCGAAGCTAAACGTCAGAATACCCCAGAGAAACTTAACGAATCCGATATCCGCCCAAATAACTTCCGTCCAAGAGTAATGACTTCATTACCCCAAAATATAATTATATATTTCCAAATGTGAGCAATTTGAGTGGATTTGGTGTATTACCCCATGGGTAATGAGCAACTATATGTTCAAAAAGTTGAGGAATTTGAGTGGATTTGGTGTATTACCCCATGGGTAATGACCAGCTATGTGTTTCGAAAGTTGAGCAATTTGAATGGATTTAGTGTATTACCCCATGGGTAATGACCACCTATATATTGTAAAAGTTGAGCAATTTGAGTGAATTTCGTGTATTAGCCCATGGGTAGTGACTGGCTACGTGTTTCCAAAGCTGAGGAGTTTGAGTGAATTTGGTGTATTACCCCATGCGTAATGACCAGCTATGTGTTTCGAAAGTTGAGGAATTTGAGTGGATT
>JAJEKB010013178.1:0-16974 GCA_022393335.1 Macrotrachela quadricornifera
TTTTTTTTTTTCAAATTTTTTAGCTTCGTACGGATGTCAGTGATGTTAATATTAATCACTTAAAAAGTTCTAATTTAACTCACTTAAGAGCTGTACTTGAACAAATTGAGGAAATTGGTCCAGACAATGTTAATGGAGTAAAAAAAAAAAGAATTTTTTTTATATAAATAACAATAAACTATAATAAATTACTATAGGTTTTAGTGCCATTTAAAGGTGATCGTCATCAATTACTTATTTGTGAATTAGTTTATAATGAAGGACGAACATGGATGAAAGTTATTGCTAGAAATGCTCAAGCACTTCATCTTATTTGGAAAGTTAGTTTTTTTCTTTCTTTGAAATTGATCATAGAATTTTTCTTTTGTTGTTTTGATGAAATAATTAGGGTAATGGTCATTACGGACAACGAAGTATTCTTATATCAATGAGGCAATATATTGAAACAGCTCGTTGCAATGAGATACATTATCAAACACCAGATGTTGTCTTTTATTTTGTTCAAGGTGTTACAGAACCATTAGCAAATTTATTACGAAAAAATGGTATTATAGTTAAAGTAAATATAAATTAAATAAAATTTAACAAAAAGAAACGAAAAAAAGATGCTAATTTTAGGGTTCAATTGTTGAAGTGAATGAAGATGTTGAAAAACGTTTACAAATTATAGATGATTTTAGTTCGAGTGATAGTGATGAAGAAGACAATGATAGTGAAATTGAAGATGATAATCATGATGATATTAATCATATAGAATCAGTTCCATCAAATGAAACAAATAAAATAAATCTTGATGTTAGTACTTTAATTTGTCTTGTTTCGGAATTAACACATGGTGGTCATATATATCGTTATCCAAATAAATGGCTTGAAGTACCAGCTGAATTAGAACGAGCTGTACGTCTTGCACCAAAACTTGAAAATTATATGAAAGGTTTATAATTTTAATTTATATTTTAATTTTTTTATTATAATTTTCTAAATATAGGAAAAGAATTATTTGTATGTCAAACAGCATATGAAGAATTTAATTCAATTGTTAATATTGTTGGTGGACCTAATGAAAAGAAACGAGCAGAAGAACTTTTTAAACGAGTATATAAATTTATTTAAATTATATTTTTATTATTATTTCAATTTAGCTTACAATTGTTCCTGATTGTTTATCAGAACGATCAGCTGTTTTACAAGAAAGTGTTAAAATAAAACCAAGGTTTGATGAATATAATTATATTATATGAATTATAATTTTCTTTCTTTTTATGATTATTATTTTTAAGAACAAAAGTTATTTTTGGTACTGGAGATCACTTACGAGCAGTAACAATGACTGCTAATCGAGGTTTTGTTCGAGCAGCAGGTCAACAAGTAAGTTCATAGGTCCCGTTCGATTAGGTACACCTCATCTTATTTCCAGGGAATTCATTTCGTTGTTTATCTTCATGATACTATTCCATTAACATTCAGAAAGTTTGCAAAAACACATCCAACAGTATCTGATGGTATCGAACCATTTGAACAACAAAATTAATGATAAACATGAAATATGACATTTATATATTATTTTTTTTCTTTTTGAGTACGAGATTTAGTTTGTATTTTTTTCTCTTTTTCAAATTATTTTCTGATAGAAAAGTCTGTTTCATTATATTCTTGTTTTATAGGGAATTCCTTTTGCTGTTTACTTACATGAATCCCGTGCATTAACTGAGCAACAACAACAATTATATTCATTGCCTATAATTACAGAATTCAAAGAAAATGTTTAAACATAGTGAAAATTGTATTGGTGCTATTGAATATTTGTATGTGATATATTTTTTACAATTCTAACATATTATAATCCCGTTAATGTTCTTTCTCTTTTTTTTTTTATAACATTGCTATTTTCATTCTTTTGTTGCATATTTATTTATTTTTTTGAAATATAAAAATCAAGAAATTTGGGAAAAAAGAATGCGCGATTTAAATAATTGTTTTATATCAACAAATCGTATGAAATGATAATATTTTTTTAATATAAAGACCAAATTAAATTCTATTATATTAAAATAGAAATTCACTTCTTCAGAAAAAAAAGTCATTGCTTTTATTTTGAATATTTGATATCATATTTATCATTAAATTTTCTATTTATCGATGCTTTACTTATGGAAAATATATTATTAAATTTTAATCTGATTTTAAAATATACGAAGCATCTGTTGTTGTTCTCTTATAATTACATGTCATTTGAAATGATATTGTTAATTGGAATATTTTAGTAAATGTACTTTCAGTAACATTCATATAACCTAAATTCATTTTCTTTTGACAGTAGTTTAATAAACATCAAGACGCACTCAGAATATTTTACGTGTAAGTAGTAATAGCCATAATATTTTTGCAATAGTTTGACAATACCTAGGTACTTTTATTAGAGTAGTTATTCAATGTAAATATATCAAAATGAAATCAGTAATAACATTTAACAGTGTATAAAATATATATTCTTATATGTGTAACAAGTATGATGTTTACCATGGAAAAGATTTTTTTTTATTGATATGCAGTAACCTTTGATTTGTTGAATGAAGATATGAAATAACAAATATTCTTATGTTTATCTGTACTATCTAATGAATGACTCATAATAAATGGCAAGACTTTGTGTTTCATATTTTAATTTTAAAATACGTACTATTAAAAAAAAACCAAATATACCACGAAATGCAGTGTAGAAAGTTCTACAATCTATAATATGAAGCCTTTTTAATTTGTACACTTTTTATTTTCCAAAGAAGGCAAAATTCAATGAAATCTTTCTTTTTTGTCTTTGCGTAAACATCATTTATTGATCGCACAGGATTTCTTATTTTAAAGACAAAAGATACATATACTAAATAAATTGTACTTCGTAAAATTTTATTAACTTTTCATGCTGCATCTTGTGGTATATTTTCTTTTTTTTTTCTTAATAAAACATATTAAATAATAAAACGATGAAACAAGAACAAGGAATTGCTTCTTTGTACAGAAAAAAAATGAAGCTTTCTTATCAACAAAAATTGATCTTTTTCAAAGCAAAAAATACGCAATTAAAATAAGCTTTACTTCTTAGGTCTTAGAAATTTTCACGCTACATTTTTTTAGTATATTTTTTTTTTTCAAAATAAAATATATTAGCTGATAAAAGGATGATATTTTCACAAGGATAAAAGAAGACATCATAGAATTTCGCTTTCTTTGTAAACATAAAGTGTACAAACTAAAAAACCTTTACATTGTATATTTTAGAGCTTTCTACTCTGCATTTCGTGATTGATTTAGTTTTTTTTAATAATACTTATTTCGAAATAAAAATATGAAGTGCAAAGTCCTGCCATTTATCATAGGGTCACCCTTTTTTACTTCAATTTATAAATTAGATTGAAGCTAATTTTATTTTTGTCAAATAAATAAAATAAATCATTATTAAATAAATTGTATTATTTTTATTATTTTTTTGTCTTATTAAAACATCGTTCTTCAACCTAAAGCAAAAATATTATAGTTATTCTATAACAAATAAATATTTTTCTATCCATCAGTTAGTTCATTAGACAAAATCTATTTTATTTTTCACGAAAATGCTTGTTAACTATCATATTATGTTTCATAATAAGTCAAGGACAATAATCATATCATCGAGAGTTATTTGAAAAAATAGCACAGACGTTTATATATTTTCGTTTATGGCGTTATTTATTAGACTAAGACGAAGAAGCGTGACTAGGTTAATAAAAAAAAGAAAAGGTATACATATCATTTATTCATGATCGGTGTTAGTTTGTAGCTATCGGCAAGACGAACGAGAACTATGAAAAAGACATTTTATTTGTAGTTGATATAAAAATAGAGATGAGAAATGCGTCGTTGCAAAATATGTATTACAGTAAAAAAGAAATGAAGAAAACTTTTTTTTTTACTGATTTGTGTAGACTAAAAAAAAGCAAAAGATCGTATAAGAAAAAAAAAACGAAAGAAATAAGAGAGAGAGAGAGAAATATGACAAGTAGTGGAAGAAGTTCACATTAGTTTGTTGACAATAACAGTAACTAAACGAAACGGAATAGTTCGAAACTAATGGACAACTTAGGTTTTCAACGTGAGAATTCATTTGCGGCTCTATCTGGCTTAGAAGAAGATGTTATTAAAGCACAAATTGATACAGTTAATGCAGCTGCAAATCTTGCTGTACCATTAGGAGAATGGCGTTTGAAATTTCGTAGTCTTTGGAGTAACTACAAATGGCGTATGAGACATTATTTTTATATACATTTGTTTGTTTTTTTTTGTAATACACTTATATGTGGTGCCATAGTATGGGCTATTGAGCAATATAAAATTCCTTATATTGATTGTTGGTTTGTTAGTGCAACATGTGTATTCACCTGTGGATTACAAACTTATGATTTTGCATTATTTAAACGATCATCACAAAGTGTTCTGCTTTTTTATACATGGATATCTGGTAAATTAATAATTAAAGATATAATTTTTTTTGATAAAACAAAATTTCAATGAATTATATATTTAGGGATAACCGTTAGTACAATTCCCGCTATATTTATAAAACTTTATCGAGTTAAATATGAAATCAGTAGTCCAGATGATGAAGAAAGATCAGAAATTGATAATGATGCATTACCTATAAGAAGACTTGTTCCAAATGAAGCTAATGATTCGGATTTACATGCACGTATTCAATCATTACCTAGTCCAGAACGTCTTCGGATTACAGCTTATATTTTCATGATTATACTTATTCTATCAACTTGTTTAGTTATTTATTTAATATCATTTTTTTCTATGGGTATTTGGCTTAAATATCATTATGATCCAAAAGATATATTACAAGCAAATGAAACTATGAATCCATTTTATGCAGCAATTGTTATTACAATAACTGGTTTTAATCAAAATGGTCTTTCACCATGGTGAGAATAAATAAAAAATAAAAAATAATTTTTTTCGTGTAAATAAAAATTTAACAACTATTTTATTATATTTTCTTTTTTTTAAAGGACAGGTGGTATTGGTTTATTGGTTAATGATGTTTTTATGAATATTTTTATTATATTTGTTGTAATATCAGGCACATCATTATTTCCTGCTATAATTCGTGGTGTAGTTAATTTATTTAAACTTGTTGTACCGTAAGTTTAAAAAAAAAGAAAGAAAGAAAATAAAAAAACAATTAAATATTTTTAGTTGGCGTTATAAAATATTTTTTGATTATATTTTATTAAATAATCATCGTTTATCTGCTGTTATTTTTCCATCTATTCAAACACGACTTTATGTTACAATTACAATTATTTTACAAATATGTAAGATATTATTATATTATTTCAAAGATATCAATATATTTCATATAATTTTAGTGGGTGTTGTTGTTGCATTAATACTTGATTATAATAATCCAAGTTTAGCTCAATATTCCGGAGGAACACGATTTATGATATTTATGCTTGAAACAGCTAATACTCGTTTTGCAGGTAATTAAATTAAAATTATAATAGATAATAATAAATTTAATGGTAGGTTATGCAACAACTGATTTAAGTTTACTTGCATCAGGAACATTAATTATATTTGTATTATTGATGGCTGTTAAACCTCAAATGGTATAGATGATTTTTTTTTCTATTAATCTTTAAAAAAGAAACAAAGAATATTATTTGATTATTTCTAGTTATGTGCTATAAATGAAACTCCATTTGAAATGGAATGGATATTACTACAAACTCAACAAAAAATAGAAGATAAAGTTTCAAGTAGTAATCGACGTGACAGTATTCAAATATTTTTACCGTTTAATCGTATGAAACATTATTTATCGCGACAAGGTTCATTAACAAGAGCACAAGCAAAAAAATATTTTTCTTCTATTGCACGAACAAATCAAACTGATCAAGTTATTGATCAATTACAAGAAAAACGTTTACAACATCGTTTAAGTGCATTATCATTAGGTATATATGATGATTCAAGAGATGATCGAAATATTAATATTGGACGTATTTCATTTCTTCGTATGAAACTTTTATTAATTATTTTTTGTCGTCATGCTGTTATTAGTTTATTCAGTTTATTAACTTCCACACGTACATGGTTATTTATATTTGTTTTTCTTATTTGTTCATTTGATTCATATCATATGGCACCTGTTGATCCAAGAATAACTGTATTTCGTGTTATATTTGAAGTTATTAGTGCCTTTGGTGGTTGTGGTTTATCTATGGGTCATCCAACTGTTACATCAAGTTTTGCAACAGTACTTACAATACCAAGTAAAATAATTCTTATATTAACAATGTGTATGGGTAGACATCGTGGTCTACTTGATTCAATGAAAGATCAAGAAGAAATTGAATATAGTGCCCAAACATTAATTGATAGTTGGAAACAACTAGCTCGATTAGAACAATTAGAAAAACAGAAATCATTCGTAAGAAAAAACTTAGAAAAAAGAAAAATATCAATAGAACAAGAAATAGAAAGAAAAAAATCATTAACAGAACAAGAATTTGAAAAAATAAAATCATTATCAAAACAACCATCAATAGCAATCATATCGGAACCAGTAATTCAACCAAGTCCGTCATTAATTACTAGATTTTAATAGAAGTATTTGTTTAAAACAGTTATATTTTATTATCTCTAAAATCTTACATAAATAAAATAGTTGGACTAATAATCCTTATTTATCGTATATCAAGACATAGTTTAATATTATTTTCTTCCTTTTTTTTGTATATTGTCGCCATTAACATATACGCCTTCATTTATTATTTCATTAGTATGTCGTTAATATAGCATATGACTACTCGATCACTCACCTGTAACCAAATAACGATAATAATATTGTTTTTTTTTTGCCTCATGTATTTCAATGATTAAGTATAAATATTTATCAAATAAAGCTAATATCGTCGGATGAAACAGGAACTATGACATTAGACACTAAAAAACAAGTTTGTGCTAGATGCATGAAAAATGGATGTAGTGATATGTGCTACGGATGTCAAAAAGCTTTTTGCTCTAAACATTTTATGAAACATCGATTACATCTTTCTCAACAAATGGAAGATTTCAATCAAAAACAAGAACTTTTTCACCATCAATTAGAACAGAATCATTTTGAACATCCTTTTATATCAAATATTTATGCTTGGGAAAGGAAAGCAATGAGACAAATCCAAGAAATTGCAGAAAATGCTCGAACTGAACTTCAACAATGGATGAATAAAATAAAAAATGAAGTGAAAGTTTCATTGAATGAAATGAAGGAACAAGTATTATCCAGTAAAAACTTAGATAATTATACAGAACTTGATCTTCGAAAATGGACTGAACAATTATCTAAACTTCGAAATTTACTTGAGAAACCAACAAATATTTCTATCATAGAAGATGAAAAACCATCATCATATATTCGTACAATTAAAGTCATTGATAAACAATCTATATCTCATTCTTCCGTTACATTAAAGAAAGCCGAATTTCCATCTCGAACATCACTTAATTCTCTTCAAGAGCATTTTGTAATCATGTTTGGACCATGTAAATTATCTGAAGAAGATCATGTAGCAACACATTCTAGTTATCGTGCTGGTTTATCACAAATTACTGGTGTTAATCAATATTCATCTGGAAAATCTTCTATTCGCTTTTTAATCGATAATAAAGGAACTAAAAATATATTTATTGGTATTATGTCATCATCACATAAAATTATCTCACCAACATTCGATTATTCTGTTCATGGATGGTGGAATCTTAATCATACTATTATTAATGGTGAAAGTAAAGGAGATAATAGTACTGAAATATTTCAAACAGGTGATAAAATAACATTAATTATTGATTGTGATAATCAACAAATACAATTAAAACATTATCGAACTAAAAGACTTGTTCATTTACCTATAAAACTTGAAGTATGTCCATTTCCATGGAAAATACTCGTCAGATTACTTACTAAAGATGATACTATCCGTATTCTCCATTAGTAAATCGAACATAAGATTTCTCATTTCTATGAAATTGTAATTAACACTCAGTCTTTTTTATAAAATAGAAATTCTTAAACATACATATAATTTTAATGATAACCTAATATTAGATTTGATAGGTGCAAAAATGAGATTACACGATTTACTTTCCATTGATTAGTTGAGTGAAAAAAGTAAGATGGGTGAGAGTCATTACGGCGCTCAATCTGTTATTAGAACAAAATTTCAATGGATATATGAACAAATAACACAGAAATAAAACAATAAAGAGAACTAGCTATTTAACTTTTTGATGAACATTGAAAAAATCTCAGATCAATATTTTTCAAAAACGTTGGAATATCATTACGACCTGCATCATAAATTTTTCACAATTTCATCAAACATTTGTATGATATAACATTATTTTTTCGTTATTTTTGAATTAGAGTACCCAAATTATCGTATATTTTTTACAATCAAGGCAAATAATTATTCTTTTTCAAATATCCAGGCCGAAGACACACGGTCGTATACCGTCGTAAGCGACAAATATACGTTGAAAAATATGATCATTGTATCTCGTCATGTTTTTCGTTGTTTACGACGGTATACGATGAAAATACGGTCGTAATTCATGTGTCTAGCGCACGTTCGTACACGACGTCGTCATTCTCGTCCTGGGTAGTTAATAGTGCAATGTATAATATTACGCTACTGATTATACATATGTGCTAAAAATTTACCAAATGGTTCATATATTCCACTGACGAAAATAAACTGGACACCTTACTTTTCGCATTATTTTTCTATATTATTGCCATTAGATTTCGGATTTATATCACAGATACATCTTTGATTATTTAACATATCCTGAAAATTTCAACAGTATAGAATAAAAATTGCTTGATATAAATACAAATATATCTCATGCACTCATGTAACTTTGTAAAGAAAATTAGCTGTTTTTCTGTTTTCAACAACATCAACTTTTGATGAATGATTCCGCTTCTGTAGACTTTTTCTAAGCATTTTTGCGGATAACTCGACCCAAAAAACTTTTAACAGTGAAAATAACACTGACGGAACCTAATATAAATGTCCAACGTTCATAGTGTTGAATACAGAAAAGCAGCCAATTTTCTTTACAAAGCTGCATGAGTGCATGAGATATATTTGTACTTTTCTCAACCAATTCTCATCCTATACTGCTAAAATTTTCAGGATATGTTAAATAATCAAAGATGTATCTGTAGTATAAATTTGACATTAAATGGCAATAATATAGAAAAATTATGCGAAAAATAAGATGTTCAGTTTATTTCCGCCAGGGGGATATATCGTGATAGTGATTAAGAAATCTTTGAATAGCTGGATAATTTTGTCGACTATGAATTAAATATTATAAACCCTATAACTTACGATGTAATGGTAATAATGCTAATGCTGAAAAAGTTCTTAACCAATCATGAAGATTTTTATCATCTTTATATGCTGTTTTCAAATCAAGATCAACGAATTTATGATATAAGGCTAGTCCTTAATGAAATAAACAATCCCGAACAATAATAATTGAATAATACTTTGCAAATACATTAGAAGCACGTATTTCATAATCGATTGTAATACTTCGTAATTTGGTAACTAATTAGAGTTCAGTCATTTTTCTAAATATTATTCAAAAAAAATCAAAATTAAATTGTTCAGAATTACCTTAAAATAATGCGAAAATATATGATGTGAACAATCTATCATGACATGAACGAATGGAATACTTCTGATAAAAAATAGATGAATATGTATAAAATATACCATCACTGTACCGATGTTGTTGTTATTATAATGAATAAACGATGATCATCTTGAGATTGAATTTTCATTTGATGATATAGTATTTTTTGTGCTGACAAATTACCATAAGATGCAAGTTTAATTATTAATACTGAGCAATTGAAATTAAGTTGCATACTATTTAATAGAGTGCAAGTAATTCTATAAAATAGCCTATTTCGTTTATTTTTATGCCGTCAATAATTGAAGAGGAAAGATCCTTTGAGTATTTGAGGCATATCCATAAGGATGGCTTTGTTTTCACAAATTATCTTCTTCTTTCCAAAGATATGCTGTTCAGTAGTACGCATAATGCCGATATATTTTCAAAAAAGTTAATTTTAAAGCGACAAGAATTTGTATTTGAATGAAAATTACAAATCACTTATTTCGCAAAGAACAAGATATGACTTTGAGTATTAATAATTATTTACAAAAAAGTGTGGTAGAAGCAAAGAATATAACGACATTAGCTGCAGCAGATGAATGAGCATTTATTACATACTTGTATATATTACAAATCTTTGTCCAAAGAAAGATACACGTCATGTCCAGTCTGAAAATGCTCAGGATCCTCTAACATATACGTACATAAAAGAGAATACATGAATCAAATAAGTTATGCAATATCCAGAGGCGTTATTCATTAGGATTTTAGAAAAATTTAAAAAAAAAATTGTACAACAAAACATATGCGCTAAGTTTTGAAAAATGTTATATCTATAATTTCCTATTGATACAGTCTAAGCATCTAATTGTTTTATATTTGAGATAGATATATATGACTAGACAAATGTACATGATTTTTATTGAAACTCTCGGACACATCTGGTGACATTCTCTTGGAAAAGGAGAACGAGTCAAAAACGATGAAAATTTTGATGTCGCAACACTGAAATGATCGCTTAATTTAGTGTTGCAAATGTTCAAAGTAAAACAATCTGTTACTTGATGATTAATATGACGCTTCCCTTTACAGTTTGTTAAATGTTGAGAAGTCCATTTGTTTGTTAACAACTAATACCAATGTGGTAACGGATGCGTAAATGAAGTTGACACTGGATTCGAATAATTCTATCCCCGATTCGTCCAGAAAGATGCTCCAAATTTGTTATTTTTCTTCTACGTTGAACTCTATAAACTCTATCCAATAATATAATTAGACTTGCTCTCGGTCAAATCATGCTCCTAAAATGTTCGAAATACTAATTTTTTCCAATGTGAAATATGAGGCCATCAAAGTAACTTCATTCCCTATTCATTCAGAAACATGTTCCAAAGTTCTTTCTCTTCTTCCAAGTAGAACGCAATGAGCTCTATCTATTGAAATAATTAGATTTCATAATAGGACAAATCGTGTTCCTGAAAGGTTCAAAATACCTAATTTTCGTTATGTAGAATATTGGACGATTAATGTGATTCCAACTCTGATTCGTCCAGAAATTCTTTGCAAATCGAATTGACTGTTAGCTTCGTTTAATGGTTTAAACAAGTTTCCAAAAGCCTACACTGTATTGCCACAAATCATAAAATATGAGGCTACTAAAGTGATTCCATCCCTAATTCGTTCAGGTACATGTTCTAATTTTCCTATTATTGTTTCAAGTACAATTTAGTGAACTCGAAAATAGTCAAGAATGTCCCTGGTTTTTGGTCGTTAAAGAAAGGTCCTTCGTATAAAATGGCCCTCTGAAATAATGTCCTTTATGAAAAATATATTCCGCAAAAATGATCCTCGAAAAATTTCTTCCCGATGGAAAATGATCAATACTTGGTAAAGATGTTTATAATGAGACTTAATTTAAAAGAATGTTTCAAATTTTATTGCGTGAATCATTTGGCACAGAAAAACGTAAGTTCACCTAATAATTCTTCCACTGTAACTATATTGTTGTAAAATTGATCATATAATTCATGGGTTTGGACTTAAGTAATTCTTGTTAACAATCGTTTGATATGAGAACACATTCCACTCTTTATTTCGATTGTCAAACTATGAAAGGGTATCCATTTCTTTATGAATTTCATCAATACTTAGACTACAATGCCATCTATGTCGAGAGCTGGTCACGGACCTTTACTTTGATATTTTTACCATAGTTCTGGAACTATCGAAGCTATTTGTTTCCTACAAAGATTCTCCAGCTTGATTAGGAAACAATCACCATCGACAATACATCCTAATGTTCATCTGTACCATCAATCCAGCACTATTATCCTCATTCCAATATCTTCATCTTGTACCTTTCGCCATCATTCTTTATCCTCAATTCAAAAATCGAACTTTTCGAATATAGTGAAAAAATCTGTTACTGTGAAGACGAAAGAAACAGTTTCCATAGGTTCGAAACTATGATAAAGATACCAAAAGAAAGTTCACAGTGACTACTGTCTATATTCAACACATCAAGTATTCATGAGAACAATAAATTAGTCAAAAGAATATTTTTTTTATACGGAGGACATTTCGTCAATGACATTTTTGACGGTTACCAGATTTTCGATAGGTCAAAACCATGTAGTCACAAAACCCCAAATACTGATTTTGCACCATAGGATCCATCGACTCAAGAAATTACACTGGCTTATTTCTACTAGTGTAGCGATGTATGATGTCGTTCTTATTATCAAACCAACTGTATGAATTGGATGAAAATGGTAAATCTGTGTCGAACTCAATAGATGTTTTGTTGTTAGTTAGCATACATATTTAATCAATTAACAACAACTCAAAATTAATTTTATTCGTATTCAATGACCAGTATTATTTCATCAACAGATCAGAACAACCATGAAAATTCTTAAAGGAAACTAAGAAATTTCATTATTATATATTATAATAGAGAATATTTAACAACAATTTTCTTTGAATTTTAATATGATTTTGTATAGGTTTTCATTGTTTTAGCTTAAATTGAATTCTTTGCTATCTTCAAAAACAAACCAGCAACTCTATTTTGACTATAATTCTTTTTCAACAATGAACTGAAAATACTTGCTAATCTCAAATTAACTTGTGTTAGTAACTGACTCAATTCAAGTAAAAGCAATTATTTCTCGTAGGTTTTGATTGATATCATTAGTATAAAGATTGGTACAGTCAAATGAAATATGATGAAGATCAGGGTAATTTCTTTATTAGTTTTAAATTGAAAACCAAGTATCTGTGACAACTATTGGCATACAGTTAAAAAAAGAATGAAGAATTGATCTCAAATTACAACAACTAACATCAATACGAACAAATCTATGAAGGTTTACTCGAGAAACAAAATGATATTTGATAATTTTAATAAAGAACTTTCATAAATATGCCAAGACATGAAGAATAGCTGTCTCAGTCTGTTTGATAGATCTTATTACTAGTTCAACAATTGAATGTCAATACACTTTGTTTATATAATTAGGTTAGAAAGCAAACAAGATAAATATCGAAAATCAATAAAATTAAAATGATTAATATTTTCTAAGTTATATATATTTTCTTCAAAATTTCTTCTGGTTTTAGATACTATATCAAGGTCTAAAAAGAATCATACTCATTCTACACAATTCTAGTGATTAGAGCCCGGTGGTGCCAGGTACTATCCAAGATCCGAACTGGAACCGCAGATTCTAGAAGATGTAATGGAAACCGTTGATCTGGTAATGTATTACATAATAAGTTTTGTTAGACATTTTCAGAAATTTCTAGATTTCTGTTTCATTGTTCATGTTTATTAATTTATTGAAAAGCAACTTCTTCAAAAGATACAAGGAAAAATATATTTATAATCAATATTCTATGCCATGCATAGATGAAAATTCTTTTATTCAAAGATGAACCAAAAATGCCAAAATATAGATGAGCCTAGTTGGCATAAAAACAATTTTCGATTCCAACGGTTCCAAAAAACTTGGAACAGCAGGACTCTACTAGTAATAACTGTAATTTAGCAGTTTATATAAATAATTAATCAAACTGATTGACAGAATGTTAGTCAAAGCTTTAAATGATATAGAAGACAGCTATCACGTTGCTTTAGAGCATTGACAGTTAACTACAAAACAATGTTGTTTTTTAGTTTCTTGATTTTTTTAATATTATTATGATTAACACATGTTCTGTTTAGTAGAAGTTAATACAAAAATATTCTTCTATGTCCTCTCTTCTTATTGCATTAGAACATATCTTCCACGACTTTTAATTTCAATACATGCATTGATTTAAAAAGAGAATTGAAAAACTAAGCAATATATATTGAAAATATTTCATATTATATTTTTTTCAAAAATTTTTTATTTTGCATTCATATGCATGCACTCAATTGACCTTGTCATTAATACTGACAGCATTATTTTTTCTTCTCCTATAGCATACGATAAAAAAAACATTAAATTTTTTTTTCTTTTCTTTATTACAGACGTTACCAACGTGACTATTTTCCCATTTATTCCATAAGTAAATATATTTCTTCGGAAAGGTAAGTTGTATAAAATAGACTTTTTAATAATAGATGTTTTATATTTTTGGTATAGTAGAATTTGTTAGTCGAAATAAAATTTAATATGGCATCAGCTCTCATTAAAAAGCCTTGTAATAAATGTAACAAAGGTGGAGGAGTTACTACATGTGATGGATGTCAACAATCATTTTGTATTAAACATATTATCGAACATCGGCAAGAACTGGCGACACAATTGGATAATATTGGACAAGAACATGATTTATTTCGACGTGATCTGACACAAGAGAATTTAATACATCCTCTATTTACATATATCGATGAATGGGAACAAAACTCAATTACTAAAATTCAGGTAGCAGCAGAAACAGCCCGAACTGATCTTCGACAATTACTTGATCAAACTCGAAATGAATTGAAATTATCTGTAGATAAAATGACTAATGAAATGCAATCATGTCGAGAACTGGACGATTATACTGAGAATGATCTATTTAAATGGACTGAGCAATTAAAAGACCTTCGCAAATTATTGGAAACACAATCGTCTATTCAAATCGTAGAGGACGACAATCCATCAACATTTATACATATGATCAGCATACGTGAACAACAGTTGTCATATTCTTCTTCTGTTTTGAATGAAAACTCTGCTGAAAATCATATAGTTTGTCATCAGACAGTTGCACTTATTCATGAAAAATTTCGAAATTTTACTGGAAGAGTTGGACTATCTGAAGATGGTCTTTTAGCAACATGCTTAGGTTCCTATTGGGATGGCTCTAATGTTTATGGTACTGGTCTGTATTCATCTGGAAAACATGAAGTTCATTTTCGAATCGAAAACAAAGGCAGTAATAATTTATTCTTTGGTATAAAAACAATTTATTTCCACATGCCTATACATAGTTTAACTTCTCCATATACTTATGGTTGGTGGGAATTTGATCAAGCTATAGAAAGTATTAGTGGACATCGAGTCCATAATGATAGAATTATTCGAACAGGTGATGAAATAACAATGATATTAGATTGTGATAATCGTCAAATTCAACTTGAACATCATCGAATTAATATGATGACTCATTTATCTGTTGATCTTGATAAATGTCCTTTTCCATGGAAAATATTTGTCACATTACGATCAAATGGTGATAGTATTCGTATCCTTGTATAAATAGACGAATCAATCATATATGAAACATTATGACTCATTATATTTCTCCATTATTTTTACATACAAGTATAATTAAATAAATTTGATCAAAATATTAATATACAAATGATATATAATGATTCTTCATTTCGATTATTATTATTTTTTTGTTATTTATTTCGAAGTAAATACTTAAAAAATTATTGTTTATTTAAAAAATAATATTATTTAAAAAAATTAGTAAGAAAATGCATTAATCACTTATTGCATTAAATACACACATAAAATTTAAAAATCTGAACATATAAAAAAAAAATAAAAATTACTTAAACATTACTTAATCACTGGAAAAAAAATGATTCATATACAAAATTATCATTGAAATTTTTTAAACATAATAATTAAATTAAAATAAACTTGATTTAAATTAAAATTTTGTCAAATCGGTAGTTATTATATGTTTAAATAAGAAATGAAAATCAGATAATTAAATATTTAGAGATAATGATCATCATACTTATTAAACATTTGTTATAATTTCATTTTATTCTTCTTATTAATTAGCTGATGTTGATGATGAATTTTATTTTTCATTTGATTATTGATTTGTTTCATCTTTATCAACAGCCCATTCATCATCATCATCATCCTTTTTTGACGATGATGATGAAGTTTTTCGATGACGTAATATTGATGTTACATTAATACCACCAACAAATTTATCTATTATTTCTTTATTCTCTTCATTGTTTGTTGATGTTGGATTTTCATTGTTGTCATTATCATTTTCATTTTCATTTTCATCTAATTTCAAAGTTGATACCTCTGGCACTGTAGGTGTCGGAGGTCGAGCCGCTAGTGGTTTTTCAGTCGATTCTTTTGTTGTTGGGATTGTTTCTTGTTGTTGTTGTTTTGTATTTGCTTGAACATTAAGATTTGATTGTTGGTCAGTAGCAGCTCGTTTCTTTCTTTCTTCTGCAACCCGTTTTGCTGCTTCTGCTTCTTGTTCTTTTCTTATATTTTCAAATCTAAATTACAGATGAATACATGACTTTACAAGATAAAATATCAATTTTACTTTGCTCGAATATTACCCACATCTGCTTTACTACTTGTAGGTGTTGCAGGTTTGTCGACAACTTTCGGTCCTAAAGGAACGAAGAGAAATATGTATTTATATGATGAAAGAAAAAATTTGTCAATTTACCAGCAGGTGATGGTGGAGGAGTAGCAGGAGTTATAGAAGAAGTGCTAGTTGCTTCTTTTTGAACACCATATTTACCACCAAAACCAGCAGTATAATCTGAAAAATGAAATTCATTTTTTAAAATATATTATAAAAAAATATATAATTGAAAAATAAACCTGTTTGTGAAGAATGTTTTTGTGATGTTTCTTTATGAGAAAATCCAACAGCTGATTTATCTTGTGCATTTTGCTCGACGCCATATTTTCCACCAAATCCTTTGGAAGAATCTGAGAAAACAAAATATTTTTTTCATAATAAATATATATATATATATAT
>JAJEKB010013180.1:0-18236 GCA_022393335.1 Macrotrachela quadricornifera
CGACAAAATAAATGAGATAAGATATTTTCATGAGCTACACTTATTCTTCAAAATAGTACACAACTCTATTTTGACTATCGTCATTGAAGAAAAATAATCATTAAGAGAAAAAAAACCTGTATAACAAAGCATACATGTGACTCTTTTGAGAAAAGTATTTGAGCTATAATTTTTAAAAGATACATCTGTAGTTACTTTTGGTTTTATATCTGAGATAGATGCACTTCACTTGATATATTCATAACAATTTCACTGAAATTCTCGGGACACACCTAAAAACCCTTCGTAGTAGGACACTAAAACCTTTTTCGATCAATGAATGTGAAATGCTGCCCCGGATATGTCACATTGTTATAACTAACGATTTTACGGGCGTTATGAAACTAGGGTTTATACGGATGTAACAGCAAGTTTTTTTTATTAAATATGAAGTTCAGTGTGTTCTTTCTCATGAGCCTATTTTCTACTTGAAATTTGGTGTTGGGCAAAGTACTTTTTCTCTTCCTACTAGTCTCAAAAAGCCAGTTTATGTCTTTATCGACTGATATTCGATGACTTCTATATACAATAATCTATCTTTCACTTTAGACAAATATCATATTTGGAAACAGTATACTGATCTCCATCAAACTGTGAAGACATCAAATAGGAAAATGCCAAAGAATCTTTTCGATATCTGAGAGGAACACCAGTTATTAAACACTTAAGTTCTAATAAAGTGCCAAATAATCTCGTGAAAACTAATGAGAGATCAATGTTGATTTTCAGGATGATAAAATTTGACTCAGAGTTTTTTGGCACACTTGTTTGGATGAAATATCGTCTTGCACAGATCGATCATGGAATTTAAATGGGCTCTCTCTCATATAACTCGAGCAATACAATGTTTTGTATTTATAAATATGAGCATGAAGTTTCTTCGAGAAACAAGATCTACGAGTGGACCTCTCAAAAAGTCTGCAATATCCTAGAAACTATTTTACGATTCAGTTTTTTTGACGTCGAAAGCTTGAAATCAAACTTTAGAAGCAATTAGTGTCCTTGAGAAATATGCTTTGTTCAATAAAGTCGGAAGTTTTTCATTATTCATCATTATTATTGAGTAACGCGCCACTATCATTCTCTCATAACTGACAATGTAACTAGTCTGAAAGAGTAACTTTCCTTTTACAGATCTAGCTCTCATGAAATGAATTAGTGAATGTATCCAGTTCTCAAAAATAGGAGTGGATTGTTGAATTGAGATACTTTGAAGAGGAATTACTCATATTATGCAGCTTTCGATAGAAAAGTGGTCAATCAAACTGTGAACTGACACATGTCTACTGGAAATACGAAAAATAAAAGCAAAATGTTATTTTGTCCGTCTCTTCTACTGATGAAGGTTTTGTAGAATATCCTTTCCTCACATTTTGTTTTCATCTAAAAAATATTTCGTAGATATATGTTGCTGTAACGTTTCTATTCTATCTTTTAAGCACATTAATAAGTCAGTCAATTCAATGACATTTATATAAATTGAGGCGACTAACTTCATATTTAATGAGCTAAAAAGTTTATCTTTTGTTTACGCATTTACATGGGTGACAATAACACAGATTTTAAGTCTATGACAACTAATTCTTGGCAGTATATCTAATATTATATTTAGAAACTTAAGGGAATCAAGCTGAACTTTTTATTTGCTAAATATTGATGCACTACTAAATGGTAAGATAATATTAGAAAATAAATTATTTTTGAGTCTTACAATATCTGTAGCTAAGTTCACAACATGAAGAAAAATTGTCTCAGACATGTCTCACCATCTTTAATTCATGAAAATTTTCGTCTCGAAGAAATTTAAACGTCATCCTCAATAGAATGACACACATAAATCTTTCGAAATAAAAAAAAAGCTTCTAGACCTCATCCTACCCCTGCAAAATGAATACGAAAATGTCAAAAAATTTCATGTAATCAAATAATAAAATTTTATAACGGTATACGATAGTACCTTATGTAACACTAATATACGACTGATAATTAAGTTTTATTATATGGTTTTACTAATGTTCCAAGTACAATCAATCTACAAGATCATGATTTGATTATACGAAAAACATGTTTTGGAATGCTCCCTATTCTTCTCTTAGAGGTAGGATGATGGTCGAAAGGTTTTTTATTTTGTGAAAGGCCTGTGAGTATCATTTTATCGTAAATGAAGCTCAAGTTTCTTCGAGAAGAAAATTTTTATGAATCAAAGATCGTGAGACATGTCTGAGAGCGTTTTTCTTCACATTGTGAACTTCGCTACAGATATTGTAAGTCTCGAAAATAACTTTTTCTCTAATATCCTCTTACCAATTAGTAGTGCATCAAAACTTAGATAGCATATAAAAAAGTTCACCTTGATTTCCTCTAGTTTCTAAATATAGTAGTAGATATATTGCCAAGAATCGATCGTCATGGACTCATAATTCGTTTCATTTTTCACTCATATTTGAATATATAATTTTAGTCAATACATGATACACAATATTGTAAATAGTTCATTTTTTTAGCTGTTGACGCTATGTTTTGGTATATTTTCAGAGAAAAATTTTCTGATTCGTTGAAATCTATTCCTAGTAATTAATTATAGGGCGCTGTATGAATATTATCTTAATAGCAGGCATACAGCGCTAAAAGACCATATCAAGTTATCATTGCCATAATAGATTCAACCAGACTAAATATGTAGGTTACATACCTTATCACTAAAATCTTCGCCGAAACAAACTTTATCACACAGCAAGTTCACTAAATAAATATCCTCGAATCTCTTTATGATATTTATCAACAGTCTGTGTTTCGACGATTTCTCTTATCCGCTATCGACTTTTCAACGATCACCTTTTTCCTTCACTTCCTGAATATGTACTATATATACAGGGTGTCCCAAACGTTACTATACAAAAAAAATTTGAATATCTTCCATACGACTCCAGCAAACGAGCTGATTTCTTTATCAATAATAGAGGCATATCCAAGCTTTAAGTTCATAAAGATATGCCAAAAAAAATTCTTTGGAAAGTATATTGGTTTTTTTCTTATCTATGAAAAAGTAAACATTTTTTTATTCAGACTGGTAGTGATTCTTAACAAAGAGTCTCTCTAGGCACATCTTTATGAATATGAACTTTGAACGTGCCTCTATCATTGATAAAAAAACCCGCTTGTTTGCTCGAGTCATAAGAGAGATATTCAAATTCTTTTTATAGGGTGACTTTTAGAACACTCTATAGATATATATATACTGAGAGGGTGACTATTTACCTAACATATGCGCACTGTAAACTGTTTTCTAGTCTTCCGTTAATGAATAAGTCAATTAATGTCGATTGTACTGAAGTATAGTTTTCATTATGTGTTTTTATATTTCGATTTTTTCCAACAGAATTTTTATATGAAACATCTTTTTATGTATTTAGTTTACGACGAAAGATCCCTAGTGTGATGCGTCGTTTCTAATGGAAAGCATATTAGTCTCCAGAGTTCAACGATCTAATTCTTGTGTCATAAAGTGTTTTTCTTTATGAAAGTTTAATTAGAAAAATCAAATGACATTATTTGTGGAGAAATACATTAAAAGTATTAGTTTTTAAGCATATCGTATATCAAAAGAGATGTAGCTTACCATTGAACACATAAGGTTTTAACTACCCATTTTCACATAGTAGAAAAACAGTATAGAATGTCATTCGTTCTTTAGAAAACCTTTTCCGTGAAACACCATAGAAAAGGAGTGTTGAAGTGTATAGAGGTAGAAATTTATATGTACTTCTCCTTCCTTTTCACATACCGAAATACACATTTCAATTTGTTAATTAATTGACATATAATTAATTAATTAGCCACCACAGACGATGGCAGACAGGCTTTTGGAAACACTTTCCAGAGATCGACACATACTGTTTAATGGCAGAAGAATAACACCATATTAAAAAAATGCGTAATAGTGATTGTTGATACCAGCTGATATCGAATACTTCTTAACATATATGAGGTTTCACATTGTAATCTTGAAGGAATTGCGATAATAGCCTTTTTTCCACATATTGCAGTTCAAGTCTCACTGCCTCTCTTAGCCTGATGTCATAGGCCTCTTGCTAATTATAATCGTATCTTCCGTAAAATAAGAAATCGTTTCGATAAAATGATTATCGATCTGTATCTTTTTTTTTGATGAAACAGGTATCAATCTATACTAGTTATCGCAATTCTTTGAATAACGCTGGATGCAAAAGTGTTGAAGTTACAAATGTTGAAAGTAATCAATCAGACAAAATTGTCTAATAACTGATTTTGTCATTCCTGTTAGTCCTATATATCATCTTTCAACACTTTTCTAATTCGATCAAGTTCAGATTTACACATCTTGCTGTAGTGGTTACCGATCTATACTTTTTATTGATGAAATCATTACAGACTATACTAGTGATTGGTTGATCGATTATCATCACCGTTGCATCACTGAATTGGACTGTTAATTATAAAAAAGGAAAGTGAATATTTTATTGAAATATAACATTTGATCGATCCCAATCTTCTTCACTCATACGTTTAAGATTTCTTACTGCTATCGATTAACAACACAAATAAATCAGGTGACGAATTTATACATAATTTTATTTCAGTTTTTGTTCATATCAATGAATCACTTAACCACACCTAGTTCATATTCATCGTTTATATCAGCTACACGCTTTAAATAATATTTTTTAGCGTATCAAAACTCGATAATATCAACGATGAGCATGAATCGAAAACAGATAAATGATTCATACATGTGAACGAGAAATGAAATAAAATCATGCATAACGTCGTCAACTGATATGATTGCCTTATTGATCAATAGCAGCAAAAGATTTTCAACCTATGATTCCAGTTGATTGTGATTGATGAGATATTGTATTAAAATATGACATTCATTTCATTCTTTTAACTGGCAATTCATTTGATGATAAGTAGATGAATATAAAAAAGACGTTTGTCCAATGTTACATTAATGGACAAATAAGAGTTTAATCAGTAGCTAATAGTTGGATATATTTCATCGTTTGATTAAAGCTTTATTTTTCTACTGTCACTTAAGTTGTCCACATAGTAACAATGAAGATAAGAAGAAAAATCAATATGTAGACAAAGTAGAAAATGGCATATCAAACATTTTACAATTATTTTACTTTTCAGATATGATAAACTTCGTTAAATTTCGATATTCATTATCGCAAGCTACTATCATTCGTAGCGTTAGCACAAAAATTCACTCTTTACCATCAATTAATCTCTCGGAGATTGATGAACCAGCGGAAAATCCCATAATATTACCTTCACTAAGCTTCTCATTAGATTCCAATACAACATTAACTGCGTTTAAAGAATCCTTCACCAACTTTAAAGAAGCAAAAGCGTACTATCGGCAAAAGGTGCTCGAAGGAAATCGTGAGCTGCAGAGGATTTATTTTGCAAATACATCAGTACAAAAAGCTTTTCAACAAATATTTCCAGAGTTAGTTAACAGTCGAGGTATTACTAAACTTCAAAAACTCGAACGTGTTGGTGAGCTCTTTCATAGATGGAAAGAAGGCGCTAACGAGATAAAAGTAGAACTTGCTGATCAATCCGAAATATGTCGACAAAATGACCAACAAAACAAAACCGAGGATGAACATTACGAGGCGCTCTTCATTGGTGGTCCATCAACAATGACTGCCTGTCTTTTGTACCATCTTCGTTATCCAGAACATCATGTTCAACATGTTTATGCTACTCGTTTTGACAGTAATTACGATGGATCTGCTTATTATTACCATCGACGTGATGCGGCTCCTGTCTATATCAACTCAGTGAACCGTGGTCCCTATTGCATCTATATCGATTTATACAAACGACTTATTAGTCGATCGAAGTTGGCTCAAGAGGCAGAAACTAATCGTCATCACGTGAAAATCAGTCTTAACTGGGCTAATATTAAACCAAGATATATTTTCACCATATTTATACCTAACTTTTGGCACATGATTAATGACTTATGGCTAAAAAATAAAAAGAAATCAAAAATGGCCCACGTAATTGAACATGCTTGCCGTGCAGTACCCATTGTACATAAGATTAGTAGTTGTACAGGATTGCCAATTGAAGATATGTTGATACATGGTAAAAATAAGGCAAACTACGTCGGATTTGCTGGTGCAAAAAAAGATCCAAAAACACATTTTACCTGGTTAAACAAGTTTGCTTATATTCCATTCGAAGAAATTTCGCGTGAAGGCTTTGGAGCTGAGGTGACCCAAGTGCTCAACTTTCCAGACGATGGTCTTGTGTCACCAATAATTATTGAAAGATTGCGAAAACAAATGACAGATCGAAAAGAATTAACTCATCCAAAACACAAGAAACTGATTGGTCGTAGATCATTCCAGCTTAAGAAGTTATTTGTTCGACCAATGTCATCGGATCAACCTACTCGTATGCGTGTTATTGCCGCTGAATGGATAGATACAACTACAGGTGAACTACAACAAACGACGGCTGATCGATTCTTTATATCCTTGGGACCAAGTGGCCAATTCAAAATTGTTTCACCACAATTAACATGGATTCAACATGCTGCCGATGTTATGCGTCGTAGCACCAATCGGCCACAGCACATTACTGGAGGATACACACCAACATTATCGTCCCTTTGGCGCCATACACTAAATGCAATTTCAAATCAATTTTTTCGTGGTTCTCAATGTCTGAAAGATTTTATTTGGGCAAGTGGTAGTAGTAGTATTATGTTGTTAGGTGTCGATCTGACTCATGCTGATCCAGCTCAGCTTGATGTCTTGTCACGCTTTGTAGACGGTGTCAATCAACATTGGACAATAATTGCACAGAGAGATGTTTCACTTCCAATGACAGCTGAAGAAAATTCACCCGTTAAAAATTATCGATTTTTCGCTATTCAGATGACCGGTGGTGGCCATTTTCCTTCGCGGTTTGTTTGTCCTGATTATCTTTTAAACTTACTATATACAACAGAGAAAATGTACGGTCTTGATGTCATGAAACATGCTATCTACGACATTGTACAATCTCGAGGCTGTGGTCGAGCTGTATCTGCTCAAAACACGATTACTTTTCAGAATTTGACCGATAATGCTGTGATCAGCTACGCATTGGGTGGTATTGGCATGACGACCATGTTTCCTAATGGAGAAAGAATGGTTCAAATGATAGAGCAACACGATAAAACGCTAGACAAACGTAGCAAGAAAACGTTTTTGATGGATCATACATTAGATGGTATCGATTATTCATTTATGACTGATCAACCACAACGGGTAGCACGATCACTCGGTTTTGACAATAGTATGAGCAAAAACGAGAAGAAAGCTTTAGCAGGATCAGCATTAATCGCAACATTGGTATGCATCATCACCACCTTGATATAAACTTGAGAAAAAGACAAAAATAGAGATTTGAAAGCAAAAACTTTATTTGAGTAAATCTTTTCGAATGAAATGCTTTTCCAAAGAAATAAATCGTCCAAACATTTTGAAGAATCAATTGAATTTTAGTCTAAATAAATTCGATGCACAAGAGAATTTTATAATTCGTACAGAGAAATGTTGAACTTGTTGTTTTTTTTATGAAACTTACATCTTTTAGTTGAAGTTTAATGACACCTCTCCATCACTCCTTACTGACAGATTTCCATTACAGATCTTGGCAACTAGGATCAAAAACTATCGAGTACATTTCCATAGCGATATAGGTAAGATGGTGGCAATAGTCAATGGGCGGATTTTCTTAGAAATGAGAAAAGATGTCTCAATCATCCCATTATTTAGGCCAACCTGAAACTTTCTGAAATCTTGCTAGATATCCTATGAATCTAAGGTTTCTACTGGAAACGCTAACTAATCTGAATTTTGTGTTTTGATATCTAATGCAATGAAATAACTTCATTATAAGTATCAGTCTATACAATCATAGTATTGTTGATGTATCATCTTCAGATCAGAACAGATCTAAGAAATATGAATTGCTCAACTTCTAACTTTGGAAGGATAATGAATATCAATCTTTCTATGTTTATCGAGATATGTAAGAGTGCTTTGAGAGGTGTTGTGGAGTTAAATGAATGTATACAACAGACTTTTTTATTAATTAAATCAAGGATTAAAAAATAAAAATAAATAATAGAATTGAGAACAACGAAATAATCACAAGACAAATTCATAATAGAGAGCTAGTAGCAAGAAATTAGATAATAAAAAAGGTGGAGCAGTTTAGCTTCGTACTGAGACTATCATCTCAATTATCTTCTCACACTCAGATCGTTACTAGAAAATTCAGAGATCTAAGATCTAATCTCACTCATGAGTGTACCACAGGCAGAGCTAAATATTATTAATCTAGTTGTTGAACTTCGCAGAGCTATAGTTTAAGATCAGTTGTGAACGAAAACTATGAAAAGATGATTTTTATCCAAAGCTGGGATTTAGATGAAAAATAATTTTATTCACAACCAGCTGAAGGGTATCATTCGACACAGTTTTATATATGGATTTCGAAGATGTCATTGCTTTGCTTAAAAAGTACTTCAGCAGTAAGAACAATATAAAAATCTGCCAAGAAAAAACAAGCTTTTTTGAAAAACCTACGGTTTAGTTCATTAGCATTTATGCATTCAAAGTAGATGTGTTCTATAAAAGAGGATTCTCTCTAAATGTTTTAACGAAAGTGGAGCTGTGGAAAAATATAGACTTTTACTTTAGTGAAGGCATTCTTTTTGAGAAATACGTATTGTAGAATGAAAAACTATGTTTTTTTCTAGTTGAAAAAAAAGAAAACTTAAAGGATTTTTGTGAATCAATAGAATATATAGTCTAGTCCTAAAGTATACAGATTTTATTAGTTCATTATCCCTATCTTCTCTGAGAAAAATGAATTTTTCTAAAGTTGCTGTAAAACATTGTTTCAAGGGAAGGTCCCCAGGTGTGTGCCGAGGATTTCAATGAAAATAATGTAGGTTTGTTAAGTCAAATATACCTATCTCAGGTATGAAGCAATTAGCGGCTACGGCTGCTGTAATAAAAAATGATAGCCAAGACATTTTCCAAAAAATTGACATATATACTTCGCTATACAGTATTTTTCATAAGGAGTTTTTCTTCATTCACGATGATTACAGCTGAGTTGCGTGCCGTTTTATAAAATATCAGTCGTTCTAAGTCTTTTATTGATGTTTATGATCATTTACAAAAAAGTGGTTGAAGCATAGAACACGATGACAATGGCTGCAGTAGATGAAATAGTAGTCATCGCACGCTATCATAGAACAGAAATCTTCGTCGAAAGAAAAACACACATCATGAACACTATCAAAATGACAGGATCTTTTGACGTATAGCCACTCGAATACCAAGAATATTAGATCAAAGGTGAGAATGTTTTAGCTGATAGTTGATTATGCATCAAAGAATGCATTTTTAAAATGCAGTTTCTAGAACAGATGCCAATGTTTATTTGATCAAGGGCCACACGATCATAAATTTTTTGTTTGAAATATTTCCATTGTCGAAAAAAATAACGATCCAGCGGTTAAATATCACCGGTTGTTTTTGGTGGAATTAGCATTTGCTTACAAGTGATATTTTCAATGAAAATACCATCATAAATGCTGGGATCGGTCTGACCTGATCAGGAGTCCAGCAGCAGTAAACAATCTTCAGAAACCGATGGACTTAGAACATTTTCAGCCCAATACTGAATATGTGTTTTAGTCAATTTTCCGCTCGTACTGCAGGAAACATGAATATTACTCGCTTGATAAATTGATTGTTTAACACGCGGTCCAAGTTTTCCTGTAGGTTCTTGTAAACATATAAAAACCGGCTCAATTAATTCTCCAGCCATACCAATGATCGGCATAATCATGTATGAATGAGTAACAGCATTCATTGATTTGACGTGGCCTCTTATTATTTTTTCATCACTTGTTGCTAGCGTTCGTGTTGATGGATTATCATAACTGAAAGATCAAAAGTGCTATTTTCTATCTAATTTTCTTCCATTCGTAAACAACGTACTTGAAACTGCTTTGATCACTATTCAATATATGATCTTCAGCATAATCCGAAATGGTATTTCTTACTGTTTGGACAAAATTTTCGGCGGATTTCAATATTTTATCTCGATCTTCTAAATGACTTTTGGTTACCAGTTTTGTTACTTTTCTTGATAAAATGTGATGGCGATGTTTAAAGTTGAATATCCAATGATGGGATGCCGTAAAACCAACGATATTTAAATCATGCGCTTTTTTAATAGCCAAGCGCCTTAAATCTGAATCGTGCATTGGTAGACAACATTGTCGAGAACGAATAAATTCCGCATAAACAAAGTCATCGACACGTTGTAGTTTTTGTGTTTTTATACCTTGAACATTAACGTATTGCTTGATGCGGCGTAATTGTTCTTTATATTTTATTTGCTCATATCGTCTACGTATTGAATTAAAAGTATGGTATTTTGAATATTCTACAATGGCACAGATTGTATCAAAAGAATATTTAATACCATCAACGTTTGAAGCAACATCATTCTAATCTTCTTCTTGATAATCAGCACTGCAATCGTCATATTCATCAAAACCCAAAGTTACAATATGGTCGACTAAGAGTTCTGCTGAATTTAATAGTTGATTAAACAACAGAAACAGCTGATCTGCCAACTCATGATCTTTCGATGATGGTTCACTTTGAACGAGTTCTGGATATTTTTGATGCACCAGATTGTTAAACATGAAAAGAATATTGTTAACATTAATCATATTTGCGTTGGAAACACGGTAATGTATCACGTTAGTGATCATGAAGGTTATCGCATGCTTTATTTAAACCAAAAGCGGTCTATTTATAGGGCGAAAGGACGAACGAATATATAAATACAAAAGCGATGGATATCAGAAAAACAAAGAAATAATGATTACAGAGACCTGGAGAAGAAAGTATAAATATGCAGAGATACAGAATACATATAGTTAGTATACGAGATCTAGGGTGATATAGTGAAAACACAGAGAACATAAATCGAACGGGATATATAATACCTAGCGAAAAGATACACTACACTCTAAAAAAAATCAGTATTCTCGGATACTCAATAAGAGTTTCCGAGTTTGTTACTATCGGAAACTCGCTAAGAGTTTCCGGACACGGGTTTTCGAACTATTGGAAACCCATCAAAAACTCTTAGCTATGCCATAGACAACCTTCAGTTCGGAAACTCAAAAAAGGTTTCCGAACTACCGAAAACACGTATAAACCAGCACCTATAAAATACTAAATATCCAGCTGAGAAACTCAGTAAAGGTTTCTAAGCTGAAAATATCTAGTTTAGGTGATGCACCTTGCGAACTATAGCATCACACTCACACCTTCACCTACATATAACATACTACCTATAGCTGGTTCTCTCGCCTAAAGATTTGCGAAATTCCATAAAAAGCACTATAATAAATGAAAATAAACTCATAATTATTAATTTAAAATGTATAACTTATCAAGTGAATGAATATCTTTGGAAGAAAATCTAATCCTAAATAAAAAAGAAGAAGAATAATTACATTTAATTTTTGATTTATATAACTTACCAAGTGCATAAATATCTTTGGAGGAAAATCTAATCCTAAATAAAAAACAAGAAGATTTATTATTTTTAGTTTCTGATTTATATAACTTACCAAGTGTACTAATATCTTTGAATGAAAATTTAAACCTAAATAAAAAAGCAGAAGAATAATTGTTTTTAATTTTTGATTTATATAACTTACCAAGTGCATAAATATCTTTGGAAGAAAATCTAATCCTAAATAAAAAAAGCCGAAGATTTATTATTTTTAATTTGTAATTCATAAAACTTACCAAGTGAATGAATATCTTTGAACGAAAATCAAATCCTAAATAAAAAAGAAGAAGAAGAATTATATTTCATTTCTGATTTATATAACTTACCGAATGTACGAATATCTTTGGAATAAAATCTAATCCTAAATAAAAAAGCCGAAGGTTTATTATTTTTAATTTCTAATTTATATAACTCGCCAAGTGTACGAATATCTTTGAGTGAAAATCTAATTTGAAATAAAAAAAGTAGTATATGAATTTTGTTTTCAATTCTAAAATATATTACTTATTATAAATATCGCGATAATATGAAGCCAAAATATTGTTTTGGTGAAAGTTGTAGATTATAGTATTTCAGAAAGGTTGTTATATGGGAACGCGAAGTTTTTATTAAAAGAAACGACGAGTAGAAAAGAACATTTGTTAAATGGAAAATATGTAATAATAAAGAATAGTTATGGTTTTATGATTGGCTACTATCGAAAAACTACAATTAGAATAAATCCTCCCTATAAATAAAGAAATTAAAAAGGACATGAAAAAGAAGAAGATGAAAATCTTTTTCGAAGTAAAGAATGAAAAAGAAAATCCTTCATTATAACAAGAAATAGAGAGGAGGATTAAACAAGTTTTATTTATTCTTCTTTTTGCTTTTTTCATTTTAATTATGATTTGCGACGAGTTGATTGAGTTGGTTTTTTTGTTGGTGAAGTATTTTCATAATGTGATGCCTGTTCTTCAATTAGCTGATCTGCCTTTCTTTTATGGCTGATTTGCGGATCAATTGACATTGGTACTGCTTGAATTATTTGAAATACATTTTGTATTTCTTCAGGACTATCATTCCAGCATCAAGTAGTTTTTCCGGAACAGTGTTCACCAGATTAACTTCTAATGAAAACCTTTGCAAACATTTCCTTAACTTCGGAAGCCAATGTGGGCTTTTCACTATACCTTTTTGAGATACAGAAACTTCGGAAACCAATATAGGTTTAAACCTATATTGGTTTCCGATAGAATATTTCGAAAATCAAAAAAGGTATTTTCGGATACTGTTTCGGGTTCCAAATCAATTTATTTTGCAAGATGGGTTTCCTAGAATACCTAGATGGTTTCCGAAGATGATAATAGGGTTTTCAATACGAAAAAAGGGTATTCCAGAATACCTTTGGAGCATCGAATTTAGTATTCTAGAAAACTCAACGGTTTCCGAATATTAGGAAATCTAAAAGGTACTTTCAAAAACCCATGAAAAGATTAGAAACCTTTTCGCCAACCCTTTTGGGTTTTCGAGAAGGTTTCCGAGCTCGTTTGGATATTTTTGGGAACCCTTGTTTTTTAGAGTGTAGAACATTTAAAAATTCTTAAAAAAAACCTGTATAGCGAAGTATATGTGTTAATTCGAAAAATGTTTTGGCTATAATTTTTTATTGCAGCAGCCGTAGCCGCTAATTGTTTCATATCTGACATAGGTATACTTCACTTAACAAACCCACATCATTTTCAATGAAATCCCCGGGACACACCTGGGGACCTTCCCTTATCAGCTGAATGTCCCAGATTTTTGTATCAGCAAGCTGTTGTTTAAGTAAATCATTTAGCTGCAGTTTGTTTAGTTTCGCTCCCTCTATGATGAGAGGAGCTATGCTAAATTTTGATTGGCCCACTCCAGCCAATCGGTTGTTGCCAGCTTGGTAGGGTCGGTTGGTACTTGTTGGATTTCGTGGTGGATTGTCGAGGCTTTTGTTTCGCTTCTTGGATCCGGCAGCACCCCTTTGTTTTGGAAGCATTTCCAAAACCACCAGAAAAGAATGAAATTCTTTTTAGAAAATCAGAAGAGTAGGAAGTTTTCCAAAAGATAAAATTAGAGAAAGAATATGAAGATCGAAAGGTTGAAGAACTTCCTAGTGAATAAGAAATTATTCAAAAGAAAGAAAGAAACACGAATTATTCCGACCAAAACACGACCGATCGCTAGCTAGTCGAAACGAGGAATGTATGTGTAGTTGTGTAAAAGCATTTCGATATTTGTCCTATATTATATCAACGGTTCGATATTCTAACTGTATCATAATATTATGGAAAATTTTCTGAGATATATTATCAACGATGAAAAGCAGTGGAAGAAATTATCAAGAAAACATATAACAGAAAATATTGGGCAGAACGAAAGCAGAAATCAGATTTAGATGAAGTAAGTAAGTTAGACCCTTACCGTTTCCGGTGTAGGGTGAGAAACAAAAAAACAATGCACAAGAAACTAACACAAAAAGATTACTAAAAAGCTAGTGTCTTTCTTTTTTGTGTACTCAAAAAGTGAGTACACTCTAGAATCGGTTAGTGTGTCCGTCCGTCCGGCCGTCCGTCCATTTACACGATAACTCTTCACAATTACATTCGATTGAGCTGAAATTTTGTGCACAGAATTGTCTCATCAATATCTCGGTCGAGTTCGAAGATGAGAAAGATCCGACAAGAAATGACTGAGTTATCGAAAAAATTGTCATTATTCACTAGATCATCTCTGAGGGAGGGTACAGCAATTTTTCAAAAAAAATTTTTTTCTCAGAAATATTTTAAATATATATGAATCGACTCAGTTTTTAACGCTGATTCCGAATATGATATTAGTTTTGAATGAAATCATAGTTTTTCAAGTGAAATTTGCCTAACCAAGGTCCCAAAATGCACAAAAACTCCATCCACAAACGAAATTGCCTAGATATGTCTCAGATGAGCAATTATTTTGGGGTTTCCTAAATACCTGGTTTTGTAGCTAGTCGAAAGGACTATCGAAAGGTAAAAACCCCGAATCGATAGCTCTCAATATTGGTGATTTATTATGAAAATACCGATGCTTGTATCTATCATATATCTCTTATAAATTCATGAGGTTGCTCTAGATCGTAAACCTGTTAGACACAAACACAAATTCATTCGAAAATAACTCTTATTACCAGTTTTCCAAGCTGGACACGAATCTAAGCTCAAATTTCTGTGACTTTTAAAGATATTATATCACTCTGAGAATAGAGCCAGTGATCACCGGATATGGGCGCATACTGTGTGACCCATACTAGCTTAGCACGCCTGTATTTTCTTGCAATTTAGTGACAAGGGATGTATTGTGATGAGATCTATGATTTACAGAAACAAAGAAATACAGGGTCTAGTGCATTACGTGAGAAAATTCTAAATAACCCCTCTCGAAATATGCTATATCGCTGAATTTACGCAGTTTTTGGCTTATAATATTTTTTATCCCATAACTTACTCCCTGAGTGTAATGAATTTATAGATTAAACTATTTTCTATCCAATTGAGACCTTCTTTAGCTCAAAGGGCCAAATCGTTCATGAGACAAAGTTATTTTCTATTCATTTTTCGTAAGCTGGAGGGTGTGTGTGCCCACTTTTCCCTTTATTTACGCCCTTGGATGGAACAGTAACTAATAAAAATGAAGTTATGAGAAAAATGGTTTTTCATAAAGGCAAGTTGTCATGATAATTTTGGCGTTCAAACATTCCATAATGACTCATCTGATTCATACACTTTTTGCAGTACACATAACTTTCGGATAAAATCCGAAGTTTTCACATTTATTATTTGGAAGATTGTTTTTATCATGAATATTTGTTATTGTTATTGTTGATTTAAGTTTACGTTTTCGATTAATATGATGAGATAATTGATTTTCATCAGTTTTTTGTAATCGTTGATTAGATAAAGTTTTTATTTGACGATTATGTTTACCATTTATAGATGGATTTGTTGAAGATGAATTATTTGATGATGGTGAAAGAGAATGATCATCATCATTAGATTTTGAATGACTAAAAAAGATTATATATTGAAATTTGTTAAGAGTCATTATAGTTTGGAAAGGATTTGATCTTATATGGACAGGTCCTTTCAATAATGTAATCGCTTTTTTTGCAAGATATTAAATGCTGAATGATTAGAATCAAGCTTATGAAGAAACTTCTTATGATATTCTATTTCGATATCCATGAATGTTTGTTTATACGTACTAGTTAATGTTTTAGTGAAGATCCGAAAAGAATTTATGAAGCTATCAAATTTTTCATATGTATATTTTTTAGAAAATCCTGTAGGGTTCTAGATGTTTGGAAAAATTGGTTTTTTTCACTTTTAACTTGGAGCTGACAATAGAAGGTCTTCAACTAATTGCTTGATTATATTCAGATCAAATCGAAGCTCTCACCATGAAACTAACAAATTTAGGATATTATATGATCATAGCATACCTAAAGCAAGTTACTACAATTTCAAGATATGTGAAATTTAGATATGAAAATGAATCAAGAAAGAGTTTGTGTACTATTGTAAGAATAAAATAATGAGGGTATGAGGGTGAGGGTGTGGGTGTGGAGTGAGGGTGAAATCTCACTCAGATAGCACTGTAATAGCTAACATTAGCAATCTTTTCACGTTGCTTTTCTGGGTCCAGAGCTAGTCTTAAGAGTGCTGTCACCGTTAAAAGGAGTAGGGAGTGATGTCTGAGTGAAATCTTATGCAAATCATATCGCAATGTAGTTTGCGTCGATTTTCCGGAAATTTAACGAATGACACACATAAATCTTTCGGAATAATAAAAAGCTTCTAGACCTCATCCTACCCCTGCAAAATGAATACGAGAATTTCAGAAAAACTTTCATGTAATCAAATAATAAAATTTGATAACAGTATACAATAATATCTTATATATTACTGGTATACGACTAGACATGTGCGGGACGAAGATTTTCTGGTCCCGCTGAAGGTGTTTTGTTTAGATCCCGTATTGGTCCCGGGTCGAGTAAATTTTTTTGGTCTGGTCTCGGTCCCGGCGATTTTACATAGTGTTTCAAAATTTGGATTGCGAAATGAAAGTAAATAAACTCGAGTGATCCAGACGGTTTACGCGTTTTTTTAAAGAATTTAATAGCTTGCTTTGTAAATTTTTATTCAAGACATTTTCGATGAAACATTTCTATCTATCAACATGATAGTCACGACAGTTCCAGTGAAGATTCGATTCATATTTTTGACAACTTTAAAACCAAAAGTACTGATCAGGGCTGAGAGCCTTCGATCCAACGGCTGACATATTAAAGCGATATTTCGATTTTTTCTTGAACTATTACAGTAGTGCTTCAGTCATGCTTTGAAATATATAAAATAGTCGATGAAGAAATAGTGTATGGAGTTCATTTTGCTTGTAAACATGCGCTTGAGTGAATGGTTTGATCAGTTTCTTTCGTTTGTTCCTTAATGCAAACAGAAACGCATGAAATTATGATAACATATAGCAAATATATGTGGCACTACTGGAAAGAAGAACTAGTAGTGTCTCACTTGACAATAATTCTTTTAAAGGACTGTTATATATGAAATTATATCAGATAAAACTTTCATGAATATTGAATGAGTCAATAGAAGTTCACTTACGAAAGCTGGAACTCTTACAGATTAATTCAGATTTACTTTTCAACTAGACATTTAGCTCACCTAGCTATCTTTCTGGCTTCGATCCCAGTCTATGGAAAACTATTCCAGAATTTATCTGGATTACATCTCAAACAATTCTACGACTATCGCTCTTTAATATTTATTTTTTTTCATTTTTTTTCATTTATTTTCTTGACTGCTAGCACTTTTTTTGCTTAGTGCACTTCGACATGTTTTGATTCATAAGATAATTCAGTTAAAATCATAGAATATTTCATTATAAACTGGGGTTCAAGTTTTATCAGATTTTTTCTTTTGGTCCCGGTCCCGCTTCGATCCCGGTGTAATCTTATATTTTGGTCCCGAACCGGTCCCGCACATCTCTATATACGACTGATAATTAAGTTTCATTATATGGTTTTACCAGTGTTCCCAGCGCTATCAATCTGCAAGGTCATAATTTGATTGTACGAAAAACATATTTTGGAGTGCTCTCTACTATTCTTCTCTTAGAGGTAGGATGAGATCGAAAGGTTTTTTTTTATTTTGCAAAAGACTTGTGAGTATCATTTTATCAAAAATGAAGCTCAAATTTCTTCGAGACAAAAATTTTCATGAATCAAGAATGGGGAGATATGGTTGAGACTGTTTTTCTTCATATTGTGAACTTAGCTACAGATATTGTAAGTCTCGCATATAATTTTTTTTCTAATATCGTCTTGCTACTTACGAGGAATGATCCCCAACTGGCAAATCGCTTTTGTGTCAGAAGTATGTGCATAATGTAGACCCTAATGAGCTATGAATACCCTGAAAAAGATTTGTGCCGCTAGCTTACCATTGCCGAGATACTGCATTTTT
>JAJEKB010013181.1:0-13397 GCA_022393335.1 Macrotrachela quadricornifera
TGAAATTAGGACGAAACGCGTCGTGGTATTCAATTATCTAAACTCACTCACCCTCACCCTCAAGATTATTATGTTATTATATATTTAATTTATACTAATATGATAAAAACATTAATCTAATAAGTTAATAGATTTTATTATATAACATTTTAATACATTACATTATCTCATGTTTCAGTATAACATTTTAACCTATCCGATGAAATATTGTACCATAATATATTTGACTATTATCCGATAGTATATTATAATATTTTATTCGATATTATATACAAAGAAAAATAGCTGAAATGATATATATTACATACTTCTTCATAGAAAAAACATTAATAAAAAATTACAATAGTCTAAATAATCACATTATGTGAATTCATATTAACAAAAGATCTTAATATATTTTACTATGTTGTATTATCTTACATCATACAGATACTATAATAATAATAATATAATATTATAATACATTACTTTAATTTTAATTGCTTAGTACAATATTTTATCTTATCCGAAACAATATTGTATTATAATGTATTTAATTATGTTATGTTATCCTATTTTATATTATAATCGGCCATTCTATATTATATACAAAACAAAATAAATAAATAAAATAATATGTATTACATACTTATGACAAAACATAAATTAAAAAACTAAATATTTTTAATAAATTACATTATGTCAACTCATATTATAATAATTCGTTCTCGATTATACAAGTTGAAAGAAAAAGACAATATATATTTTATTCATACTTATATAGAAAGATACTAATATAATATTATAAGAGATTTTATTATTCCATATCATCTCTTCTCATTTTATAGTATGTTATTGTATGATATATACAATGAAGAAAAACAATATATATTATATTCATATTGACACAATAAAATATTAATACAACATTATAATATACCACATGAATGTATTTCTTAATATAATAATTTAAATTATCCGATGATAAATAACATTATAATATAGTTAGTGTATATCATATTATCTTATACTATATTACAATAATCTATTCTATTGTTAAAACAATTTATACAATAAAACAAATAACAAAATATATATTATAGATACATACTTATACGATAATAACATCATTATATGAGTATAATAGTTTTAATAAATTACATCATTTTAATTCATACTATAACAATTTATTCATACGATTACAACAAAATATTAATATAGTAACTTAAACGACATTATTGCATTTTATATATGACAGAAGAGGAAGATATAAATTATACACATATGTATATGATAAAACATGAACCCAATAGTCTAATAATTGAATACATCATATTACTTCATCTTTTAATATAATATCTTATCGTACCCGACGTTATATGGTTTTATAATAAAATTGATTATTCATACTATCCGATATGATTATTATACTTTAATATATTAGATAAAAAACAAAAAATAAATATAATAAAAAATATTAGATGCTTACTTATATAATAGAACATTATAATAATTTAATAAATCAGAACTTGTTAATTTCATATTGTAATACTAGTTTTAATTATACATGCTCGAAGACAAAAATAATATATAAAATGTTAACACAACATTATACTATATAATATTATCACATATTTTAGTTTAATAATTTAATCCATCAGATAAACAGTATTATAACATAAACTATTTTATTTCTACACCATGTTATCTGATACTATATTAGATTATTACATTATACTATATTATTTTATCTTAAGTTACATTATACTAAAGAATAATAATTAATTTAATTTATATTATATACAATACATGACAAGCAATAAATTATTACATGCATATTTATATGAAAAATATTAATATAGTATTATAATATATCTCAATGTATTATATTAATTTTTCACACATATATATTAATTATATACTCTTACAATAAAAACATTAATACATTTGTTAAATTCTCAAAAAATCTTATTGTTTTAACTCTTACCATAATAGTTCATTCTATATTATATATTATATAAAAAACATATAAATCATATTATTCATATACATACATTATCAAAAACATTAATACGGATTTATAATATAATATAAACTAATTAAATTACATTATCTCATTTCATAAGTTAAACGTGTATTCTATATGATACATGCGGGACGACAAACAATAATACATATTATATTCATATCAAGGATAGAAAATATTAATATGGTTGTGACATAAATATGTATGTTATATGACAAATTATAGTATATTTTAATTTATACACAACATAAACCATATCCTCACGTTATGTTAATGTTATATGATATAGTAATAGTTTTCTGTACTTTTCTATACTTTTCTGTACTTTTTGTACACTTTGTACTCTTTTGTACTTTTTCTGTACTTTTTGTACGTCTTGTACTTTTTTGTACTTCATAATAGTTAATTTCCTGATGATGATGGTTGTGAACTATCGAAAGCTTGAAATAAAGTTTAATTCATGTTTTGAATTATAAAATAATGTTTTTTGTGGCAGTTTTATACCACATTTTTAATTATATTTTACCAACTGCCTATACACCAAATTATATTTGTTTAATATTATCACGTGTTGGTAAACGAGCTAATGCTGGATCAGATAGACCTAAAAATAAAGGTTTTAATTTATATATTATGAAAAGTTAGTGATAAAAATCGAGCAATTTTACCTTTATAGCAATGTGTAATAATTGTATCAGGTGATTCTTGAGTATTAAGTGCACGAGAAATGATTTGGTCATCAAATTTGCGACATTCAAGTGTTGCACCATCAAATGTACACGTATGAGGTGTTGGTGATTTAATAATATTGTTTGTGATAATGCATGTGTGAAGACGAGATTTGCAATGATGTGAATAGAATTTTATACAACGCCAATAAGTTTTTTCGCTTGTTGATCTGTCCATTACATATGAGTATCCATTAAAATCTAATCGTGGTTTTTGTTTCGTTGTACCATTATTAGAGATTGTTGCCATATTTAAGAATAGATATGTTTAAAGAGAAAAGTGTTCTGTTATGAATTGAGTCAAGAAGATATTCTTTTTTATGAATTTAATAAGTAATTGGATCACTTTAAGTCTACTAATTACTGTTTGTGATCCAATTTTATAACTGATTACAATTCCCTATCTCACTGCTTTTATCTAATAGGCTCATAATTAACGCTGATTTTTCTACGTGCTGAATAAGCATTGTGCTGATTATTCCTTGTGCTGAACATTCTCGTGCTTAACATTCCGTGCTTAACATTCCGCGCTTAACATTCCCGTGCTTAACATTCCGGTTCCCCTCCAGGTTATACGGCAAAAGATACACGTGCTCATTTGAAGGAACATAAAATCTAAGTGATAACATCTGAAGAATAGTTGCCGAAGAGTCCGAATGCCGCTCCGATGGACTACTCAATTTGAGGTATTTTAAAACAACGAGTACGAAAACATAAGGTATCAACATTAAATGGGTTGAAAAATGCTATCAGACAAGAGTGGGAAAATCTTGAACAGGATGTAATTGATCGTGCTTTAGAAAATTGGCCAAAGTGTTGTAGATTAATCTATTATGCTCATGGATCACATATCGAACATTTATTACAATAAATGTATTATAATAAGAAAATAAAAAGCTTTCTCATTTTGTTTCAAAATAAAGTGAACGACCTGTAGTTGCGATGTAGTGAATCGCACATACGTATCTTGTTTTCTTCATCTCTTTCACTTATAACATTTGACTATTTGTTTTTGTGTCTCTCTTCTTTCTTCTTCTGCTTTATACTCATAATGTCATTGTTTTTTTCTTCTCGTTCAGTAATGTGTAGCATATGCATAGTTTACCATTGGACATATTTTGTATAAGAGCATCGCTTATCTCTCTATTTCTCTGATCGTCTTCTGTACTCTAACAACGTCATCTATCTTTTCATTGTCGACTGTATTCATTTATTTTTTGTTCAAGTGTATTTTCTCGCTCCCTCATCGTATATAAACAGCTAGTTATTCTGAATAACTTTTAGCAGTTGCAGAAATCATTCGCAACGCAGCGAAAGTTGAATCGATACTTCTCTCTCTCAGTAGTTTTCTTCGAAATTGAGCAGGATAACGATTATCCGGATTTACTATCACTGTCGATGGTCGAAGACAGGGCGCAAAAAGTAGATATGAAAGGATGACATGCGTCTGCATTCGGTTACACATACAAATAAAGAAAAGGTAAATATGAACACTGATGTTGCGAGGCGAGTGTGAGAAAAATGATAGCGATGGATTATCCAGAGCTGATCCAAGGTTAACAATGCGTCAATTCGTTCCATAAATTTTTTATCCCAGCATGACTCATTCAATTAAAAGCCACTATATATATCTTATAAAACAACAGTGTTGATCTTTTTTCTTGACTTTCGATCTACATGAAATCAGTGTCAGCACTTCTTCTTTCTGTCTGATGCTTCTATCGTTGTCTTAATCTGATGAAATCCACTCTTTTTTCATCTCAGTTCTTCCTATATCACTTATTGCAAATAGTTTCTTTGATTGATCATCTGATCGCATATGTATTGTGCCACAAAAAAATGCAGGAGAACATCACTTCCAAGTTGTTTATATTAGAAAAAAAAATCAAAGCGCGTGTTAGCTATCCGATATGAGAAGATCTTGTACCTAATTTTCATACTCTTTATCCACAAATACGAAAAACTATTTGCATTTACACTAGAGAAATTGAAATAAGATATCAGTTGATTATACAAAAACAACTAGATGAGGTAATCAAAAGCTAAAAATGATTACATAATACAGAAATGATATTTAATGTGTAAATGCATTAGGCCACTTTTTTATTTTCCTTTCTTTTTGTGTAAGAACGACATAAGGACTATTCTTTAAGCAAAAATTAAAAATATCTGCGTTGCAAGCAACTTATGATGAAAGAATGAAAGAAAAGCAAATGAATGTTTAATGTAAACGCAATGAGGCGTAACATTAGTGAGAAATAGAGAGACGACGTGCATATTAATTTTTGACGTATACGTATCAAGCTTTCTCGTATATGAAAAAAATTCAAAGCCTGATCAAAAACTGATTATAATACGTTAATAAATTCTATTCAATTAAATCGATAAAAAAGACACAGAAATGAAGTGAAATATGTCTGTAATGCTAAATAAATCTGATTTTTATTAGTTTAAAATCTTATTATTTCCATCGGGTTTTTTGTTCAAAAAATAATTGATGAAATCAAATTTTTCGACGTTTTCTTCATGCAGGGTTGATTCGAATAAGTAATCGTGGTCATTTTTTCGTATCATAATGCCAAATATGCTGCGTTCGATAGTTTATTTTGATCATCCTTTCATGGATATTTACTTAGGTCTGACCAAAAGTTCGTTCACTGCCATTGGCAATTTTATAAACCAATTAACAATAAAGAATTTTTTTACATGAATAAATAGTGGAATATCTCATCTATAATGACATATACAGTAACTCTATTTTAGACTTAGTTATAGTTTTTTTTTTCAGATAAACTTAAGTTCGTACTAAAAAAAAATTTCAAAAATGGATAACGAATATAATCGATACTATATAAAGATTCGAACTATTTTGGGAATAAATCCAAAGACAATTTATGAAGAACTTGCCACAGCTTTGGGACCCAATGCTCCAACATATCATACAGTTGTCAAGTGGGCAAAGCGTTTCCATGAAGGGAGAGAAGATGTCAATGATGATCCTCGATTTGATCGTCCAGTTTCCGAACTTACATAAGACAATATTGAACTGGTGCTACAAGTTATTAACAATGATCCACATTCAACTTATGATGATATTATAGCTGAGACATCTCTCTCTCATGGTACAATAGAACGAATTAACGAGTTAAACTTTGTCGTAAAAACTTGGCAAAGTTTCGTGATGGTTCCTGGCGATTAGGTGATATTATAACAGGCGATGACACGTGGATTTACCAACGACAAATTCATCACAAGTCAACAAACGCAAGCTGGATTGGCAAAGATAAATCACCAAGTACTATGGTTCGTCGAAGCAAATTTGAACCAAAAAATTTATTTTGCATATTCTTTAAATCAAATGACCCTGTTTTGATACATGGTGTTGATGAAGGCAAGACTATTGATCACAACTTTTATATTGAAAATTGCCTCAAGCCTTTTGTCAAGGAAATATGGAAAGAAAGAAAGTCGAATGGTACAAAAGGTATAAAACTGCTTCATGATAATGCTGGACGCCATCGTCATTCTGATGTTATTAATTATTTAACAGAAGAAGGTATTAATATAGTGTCGCATCCACCATATTCAGCTGACCTTGCTCCATGTGATTATTGGTTGAATGATTACATCAAGAGTAATTTAACTGATCAATTAAATGAAAAATCATTAGCTCGTGCGGTTTGCAAGGTGATGAAAAATATTCCAGAAAAAGAATATAAAAAAACTTTGGAGGAACTATTAGAAAGGATGGAACTTTGTATAAATAATCATAGTGACTATTTCGAACATTTAATAAAATAAAATTGAAACTTTCTCTTTATCTTTATGTTTTTTTTAAAGTGCACGAACTTGTGGTCAGACCTAAGTATTCAAAGAACAAAGCTTTTATGACACGAACCGCTTGAACGAACAGATAAAGAAAACAATCGAAATATGCTTTGTCCAAAAACATTATCGTAGGCGTTCATCATTCCTAGATCAAGCAAACATACGTAGACGTTAATTAGCGGTTTTACATTAAGTATAATAAATGAAACTTGAAAAATTCTGTACCATTTACCCGCGTTGAAATCTGTAAGGAAAAGTTATCCGGAATTGAGCCTAAATAAGCTAATGCAACATTTGGTATACCGGTACAACACTGACGAAAACTTGATGAATAACAATTTTTTTCTTTCAGCAAGAGTCTATTCAAAGATCAAAATTTCTTCCGCCGATTCTGTTGTCATTTATCATTATATAAAAGTTAGTTTGATGTGATAGTACACATCTCTCAGATTATGAACATAACTAGAGCAAATATTCATAAGATCGACAGCAAAAAATTGTAGTATCTTGTTTGAGTCCATGCACTACTATTTTATATATGAACTAAAATATTTTTATGTACGTATAATTCTTGGATTGTGCCCTTTCAAATGGTATATAAGCGACTTTTTTCTTCAATGGTTTCGCGGAGAAATTAACGGTCTGCAATGATGAACTGCATCTGTCGTTTTAGGAGCACTTTTCTTAACTTCAACAACAAGCCATTTTTTGTCCCTAATTTCGATATTCATACAAAATTCAAGCAAAATACAATCTTTTAAGAAAAGCAAGTGTTTTACGTCTTTTGATTGGAAAACGAGCAAACGTCATCCAAGCATTTTTGTAGAGCATGTCAAGATCTATCATAATCTAAAAGTTCATGACGAACGAATGTGTTATAAATGAATAAAATAACTTACGAGGAAGATGTTTAAAATCAATGCAAAAAAAATGTTCCCTAATTTCGTCACTTGAATGAAAAAATTGTGTATACCTTTCATATGAATAAAATTTGTTTTGATTTTAGTTGGTTGACTAACGTTGATCATTTTGAACAACTTTCTGTTGAATTTTTGAGAAAATAGATTTTTTCATGTCTGGGCTACATCCAGATATGATGAGAAAATTTTTTGCGTTTTATCTATCTGGAATCGATATATATTGATAGAACCGAGTATGCTGATCACGAGTATAACTGTTTTTTCGAAGTCAGCCTACAAATAAGCAAGATTCTAGTTCTTTTTGGAAAGGCAAAAGACTACTATCGGAATTTTTAAAGAAGATCGGTAGAAGAAAAGCTTACAACTTTTGAATGGAAACTCATAACGACCTGCGGTTTTCAAGGTTCAATAGATGACAGACGGAGGCAGATGTCAACATGAGAAAGTGATCTTCCCACGTACTTTTGCAGACTAGATTAAGTCTACAAGATTAAGGACGAATCGGTGAAGTTTTTCGAGGAAATTTTTTTCGCTAGGTTTGCACTCTGGCATGCTCTCTTCACGTTGGTATCTAAGCAATTTCTAGATTTCGTTTCCTTAAAAGACCCAAGGTCGTTTAAGAGAGAAATTTCATGTAGTACATCTTCCGTTGAAAAGCAAAACAATACTTCAAATATACGTTTTCGATTATGCTGATAAACATGATAGACCTTATTTCTTTTAAAATTTACACCTCCAAATATGATGTCTTACTCCCGATATAAATATGTTATGTCACACAACAATGAAGAAATAAGATAGATATATGTGTGAAAACTGCTTTAATTATTTCTTTTGGAAATATATATTATTCTGTTTTGAATAAATTCTTTATTCATAATGCCGAAAGGTTTATGAGTTTTCTCAGGAGGTAAAACAATTAATGTTTCATATTATTAATTTTGTTGAAAGTGAAAAGAATCGTCCAGTAATTCTTCTCTACAATGTGACCGATCGTCTTGTCAAAATGTTGGTTATTTCTGGAAAATCTATTCGTAGATTAAAGCAGAAATTACACCAGTTACGAGAGAAAGAAACAAATGAAAGAACAAGGTGAAACAGAAGCAAATTTTAGAGTCCTTCGTAGTCGTACCATCTCATTGCCAATACCCAAACATCGCGAATCTTCAGGATCGAATCCACCAGCGAAAATGTTTTGTCGTCGACACACTGCCTCAGCTTTTTCTTCGTCAAATAAAATCGATCTTTCTATTCCTCAGGCATTATCTCCTCAGAAGAATAGTAAAAGATTTATTCCACTGTTCAAACAGTCTAAAAGTGGATTCTTCTTTCAAGACATTCTGGACATCGAAAGATTATTTTTTTGGAACAAGGAAAAGATTTAATTAGAGTTGAATTTCATAAATTAATTCAAGAAAAAGTATGCCCAACCTCTGAGAAATTGTTGAAAAGATTGAAAGAGCAATATGAATATTTTCCTTTCCGTTCTGCAAGTACGTTGCGCAAGGAAATGAAAAGTTTAAGTAAAGTGTTTGTTCTGATGTATGCAGGCTGCAAGAAAAGCATCAAACTGTTTTTTTCCATTTCTAGCTTGGCTTCATTTATCAACGAAGATAAAAAATAAAAATTCCGTTATATTCACAAGCATTTGTGGCAGCAAGAGCAAAATATTTTTCAAGTTCTTGAAGAATTACGAGCAGCAAACGTTCATTTGTATTATCAGGATGAAACGTGATTGAACCTTCGAGAGGTCAAAAGATTAATTTGGGTTTTAGAATGCAAAGGAGAAATCAAAAAAGGAGGAGGAAAAGATAAGTCGTGACATCACTCATACATCATTCTCTCCCAAATCATTACTTTTCTCGTTTATAGGATCTCATTTGGTGGTATCTCTCCTTATAAGCGTTGAAGGTTACCATATTCCATCAGTTGATATTTGATCTTGCACCGAAGAGCATAATATGGATTCAACACATTTTCTTTGGTGATTAGATTTAACCTGTACGACGCTAAGAGATGAGATTGGTGAGTTAACTCATTCTGAATTGAATATTCTATGAACGATATCTCACACTTTTTTCATAGGTGAAAAGGAAAGAATTGCTATTTGTTTGGAGAACGCAACATGGCACCGCACACTCACAAAAGAATCAATCATTCCAAAGCGTTCTTCAACAAAAAGAAAAAATCAAAAATGGCTTCGAGATCGAAAAATTTGTTAAAGCTCAATTATTACAGCTTGTATGTGCAAGTTGTTCACGTCAAGAATATATGGTAAGTTACTTTTTTTAGGTGCTATTTTGAGTTTTTCGAATCCTGATGTTTCCCTTTATTTCTGAATAGAGCGATCGTATTGCAAAAGAATACGCTATAGAAATCATTCACCTTCCAAACCTACACTGTAGTCTTAATCTAATTGAACTCTCATGGAATTATCTTAAACAATTTGTTCGTGATCAAAATACAACTTTTCGTCAAGATGATGTAAAACAAATGATTGAACAGTTTATGGTGGCGATGGATGATAAACTCGCAACTTCATATTTTCATCATGTTTATAAAGTCGAAGAGATGTATAAAACAGCAGATTAAATAATGAAAGAAGAAATCGAGAACCACATATACAGTCTGATAGTGAAGGAACTGATTCTGAAAATGATGAGGAAAATGTGGAACAATAGCTCTTTTTGTGTCTGTACTTTTTTCAAAATTCAGTTTATTTTCTGGGCAAGTAATACAAGTTCTGTTGCTCTAAAAGATTGATGAAAAAAAGAAAGAAGATAGAATCAGGTAGACCGTATTGAATGCAAATTTTGCTTATCACAAGAACTGGAAAATAAGCATTTTCATGTGCTTGTGTGCATGAACTCTATATGAAACTATAATTCAATATTTAAATAAGACCTATCATGTTGATTAGTATAATCGAAAACCTATATTCAAAGTATTTTTTGCTTTTCAGCGAAAGATGTACTAGATGAAATTTCTCTCTTAAACAACCTCGAGTCTTTTAAGGAAGCGAAATCTAGAAAATGCTTAGATACCAACGTGAAGAGAGCATGCTAGAGTGCAAACCTAGCGAAAAGAATTTCCTCGAAAAACTTCACCAATTGGTCCTTAATTTCGTGAGCTAAATCTAGTCTGCAAAAGTACGTGGGAAGATCACTTTCTCATGTTGACATCTGCCTCCGTCTGTCATCTATTGAACCTTGAAAACTGCAGGGCGTTATGAGTTTCCATTCAAAAGTTATAAGCTTTTCTTCTACCAGCCTTCTTTAAAAATCCCGATAGTACTATTTGACCCATCAAATCACTATTATCTGTTTAGGAATCATACAAAATGTACTCATTCGATGTAGAATTTTTTCATCAGAATATATATATAAATTAAAGAAGTAGAAGTCTTATTGAAAAGTGTTTAGGAGAACAACGCCCTAATTGAATCCTATAGCCGTGACCAATGTTTGTCCGATTCCACGAAAATAGCCCACTACACATGTGAATTAATGTGATTTCCAGACCACTAATGTAACGTGAAGAGATCTATCTTTCAAAATTACTTTCGATATGATCTTCGGCATTTGAATATTCACATTTTGCCAGATAGATGATTTTTCAGGGGTTTAACAAATACCTATGACGGGACGGCGAAAGTGCAGTGAAGATGTCCTTAAATAATAGATCTCATCAAGTTACATAAGTGGTCTGAAAATCACATTGATTCACATGTGTAAAGGCTATTTTCGTGGGATCGAATCAGCATCGGTCATGGCCACAGAACTCAATTGGGTCGGTGCTCAAATGAGAATAATTGAAATGATTTCTAAAAGGATAATAGTGATTTTATGGATGAAAAAGTAGTTTTCTGTCTTTCCAAAAAGAACTAGGGTGTTGCTTCTTCGTAGGTGTCACTTCCGCAAAAGAAAATAATACTTGTGATCAGCAGACTTGATTGTATCAATATATTTAGTTTCCAGACACGATTAAAGACATGTGAGTGAAGTTAACAACAAAACTTCAGTAAAAAAATCAAAGATTGGTCCAGGAGCGGTTTCAAGTTGTTCTATTGCATTTCACACTACAACTCGATCAGCTCAATCGATTGCTATAATCGGAATTTCTATATCTCAAACTATATCCAAAATTATCGAAAAATACCAATATCTCAACATATAAACATCAAGATTTGTATAGTAAAACTAGCTAGGATTGGTCTATGATCGGTTCCAACCTGTTTCATTGCATTACAAAGTACAACTCTACGAGCCCTATTGATTAGGATAATCAAATATTCCATATCTCAAACTACATCAAAAATAGTAATCAAAAAATACTGATATTTCATCATATGACCCTCAGGATTTGTTTAGTAAAACTAGGTAGGATTCGTCAAGGAACGGTTCTCACCTGTCCCATTGCATTCCAAAGTAGTAGTCAACAAGCCCTATCTATTGGTAGAACCCGGTTTCCCATATCTCGAACTATATGAAAAGCAATCTAAAAATGATGATATTTCACTATATAAACATTAGGATTTGTATACGGCGTGGCGAAGCGTTACGGAGTTTCACTTTTTCATATGACAACACGTAGAAATTCTCAATAACAAAAGCAAAATTTCTGAAATTTTTATCATAGATAGTTGTCGTTGAGATGTGTTATCAATAAAAAATTTTATTAATTTCTGTCTTCTTATAACTGAGTTATTCAACAAATATTGACCGCTACGGAATTTCCCAATATGGAAATATTTTTAGGGTGAGCTCAGTGTTGATCATTTTGCAACGAAATAATGTTATTTATAAATAGCCATTTCGTACGGAAATTGTTCAGCTGTCCACAAGCTTTCAGAATACCAGATGATTTCTAAAAAAGCATGGCTACATTGAATAAAAATAACAAATACTGTCGTTACAATATTTCGCCTTTTTTTACTTTAAAATGGGGGAAGTTTGGGAACTTGACGTTTCGAAACATGATAATAAAAATCCATACTTTTTCTGATCCATGAGTAGTATAGTGACAGTTCTATTGTCTACATATGGTAGTGTTACTCATACAATAAGGCCATATCAAAAACTTTGTTCATATTTCAAGCAAAAAAAATGAAATATAACAAGATTTAAGACTAAAATTTTTGGTGAAATTTATCAAACTATCTCGTTTTAGACACTTTTCAGACAAAATATATGATTTATATCACTAAGCAACAAAGTATCTTAGAGCTAGCAACATGTTTAATAACGGGTCGATAATGCATTCTTGAGTTTAGGTTAGGTTTACTTTGTTTTTGTGAGTTTAAAACCTTCCGATACGAGGATGACCGATGCGTGACCACGCTCATAGCAAAACTAGCTAGGATTCGTTTAGGAACGGTTCCAACCTGTTATATTGCATTCCAAAGTACAACTCAACGAGCCCTATTGATTGGTATAATCAGATTTTCCATATCGCAAACTATGTCAAAAATAATAAAAGCAAAAATGAATCATAGGTCTTGTGTGTTAATTATTTACAATAAAATAAAACAAAATAGATTATAACATAGTAAATATCCTAGTTTTTATGTTGATATTTATTTTAGAATGAACGAGAGCTTTGGGCATTTCAAATGCGGTCAACCTTAGTAGTGCAATACAATAAAGGGAAAAATCAAATAAAAACTGAGATATTTACTGTCTTATAGTCTATTTTAATCAATGATTGGATACTTTGTATAGGACTTAGTACTTTGCGTACTTTGTACTTAAAAATCTTCAATACTTGGTAGATTGGTGCAGTACAAATATATTTACTTTTTACTTAGCTAGTTCACTTAGTACTGGTACTTGAGTACATTGTACTGTAGTACAATGTACTTACAATGGAAGGTTTGTGTTGTTAGTAAAGAATCTTAGATGTATTCAGGCCAAATTA
>JAJEKB010013184.1:0-23140 GCA_022393335.1 Macrotrachela quadricornifera
AACTTACCTTTGTTCATTTATTTCGATGATTTACCGACATCTTATGATAAAAATCGAAAAAGTTAGTAAAGTTTATTTTTTCTTTTTTTTCATTCATTTATTCTCAAGGCTCTCGTGCATTTGATCAAAGTAATAAAATAAGTAGCTTTAGTGTTTTATTTTCTTCATTATTTTAAATTTGCTCATAGTTCCGAGCATTGTATGAGCAAAATAGAATGAGCTAATTTTCTTTTCTTTTCCTTCCTTTTTTTACTCGTTGGAATAACCATTCTGTACTGTGAGAGTGAAAATAGAGAAAAAAAATTCACTTTACATTTATTTTTATTTGTTTAGTTGCCGTGTTAGCTTTACAAGATTTTATGAAAGAAATAGAAAACTTTTTTTACTTTATTGGTTTTTTTTCTTGATTCAATCCTCGTGGTGGTTGTGATACGTTTTATGTTAGTAATTGAATAACTTAGTTCAGTTCAACTTTCTTCTTATTCATTTAGTTCTATTGATAATTTTTCTCAACTTTATTATAGAAATCGAATAACAAATAAGTAAACATATTTAGCTATTCATGTAGCTCTGATTTCATCTTTTGAGCATAATAACTCTCGATGAAGCATAACAAAATTAAAGGATTCATTCTCTCACGCCCTTCTTCCCAAAATATCAAATTTTTCAGAATTTTTTTTTCATAGAAGCGATAATTTGTAGCGAATTTATACTTTTGAATTTTGATCTGGGATTTTATCCACATCTTAATCTATTTGAGTTCTTAATGCAAGCAAAGTTTCAGATCGAAATTCGAAACTAGAATTTTGCTGAAATTCATGGATATTATGAAAAAATTTTTTAAAAAGTTGATATTTCGGGAGCAAAGAGCTGAGAAAATTAAATTTTTTGCATTATTTTATATTTCACCAAGAACTATTTATGATTAAAGATTTAAAACAGCTTGTACACTTAAATATATTGGATCATTAGCTTACTTTCCTTTCTTTTTCATCATTTAGTCAATGTAACAATTGCTTTCTAGCATCTTATAAGATAGATAGAATGTAATAGTTTAGCTTAGTTGTGCTTTTTTAGATAATCTTGTTTGTTACTAGGACTTAAGTAATAATCGAATGTTATCGAATGTTCAAGCATTGTGATACTTTAAATATTGGTTAGATAATCCTCTTCTACACGTTCTCAAATTAGTGCAATAAAGCCTTTCATTTATCACGTCACAAATCCTTTTAAGATTAATGATCGTTTTCAATACTTCTCTATACCGTATTATAAACTCCTTCACGAATTGATGATCATCGAGATCGCTGGTATATACCATTTCATAAATTCTTGATTCTTTTGATTATTCTATAAACTGTTCTGTACACTTATTCGTAAGTCCTTAGCACAGTTCATGATCGTTGTAAAGTATTTTTAAACTCTCATAAATTCTTAATCTGATGTCAAATTCTTATGAGCGCTTCTAAACACCTTTTTGTGAAATCTTGGTACCATTTCTGACGCACATCATTACTCTCCGACACATTTCATAAACTGTTTTTGCAATTGACGATTACTACAAATTATATGCATAGCCTTTTTACAATCTTGTTTAACTTTGCTTGGAAGGTTTATTAAGTTCTCCTGCCCATATGAAGCATTTATCAAACTTGAACGTAAATAAATCCTGTTACAAACCTTTCACGATTACCTTCAAAAGAGCATAAACCTTTTATAAAACATTTCTAAAAATTTTATGAAAATGTTTAAGATAATTTTAGCAATAGTAAAGTAGGATTTGCTATACATTAACTTTTATAAACTCTTGTAGGACTTATTATTCTAATGATTTTTTTAATTAAAATGTAACAGCGCTTTATTATCCTCTGAGTAAAATATCGTTATCTGGGCAACGAATACATATGCAAATGTAAAACTTTATTATAAACATAGTTTTTCTTACGGAGAATTGAATGGTGGAATTTTGAAGAAATCAAAATAATCACTTGTTAGCCTATCAGGAATGTGGTTGACTGTTTCCTCTCTCAATGGATTTCTTGTGCTTCACACGAAACCATCTATAATTTTGCATACTATCCAATAATTTTACTTTCTGTTTTTACTCACCAATACTTTTCCATTAGTGGCGTCACTTATTGTGCTCAAAAATGCTCATTTGATCTGTACTATTAAAAAAATAAGTAGTGGAGCCTACCAGTAGAAATCATAAGAATGAAAAAAAAAGGATTGTAATAGAATAGATGCATATATTTCTCGAAAACAAATAACAGTAAAAAAAATACAACGTGACGGAATCCGGATAGCGAGTAAAAGAGTGAAAATTACTTAGTAAATTGAGAAAATAGTGAATGCAGCAGCTAGACTAAATAAACACATTGTGTGACACTCAAAAGTATAGGAAGACTGCATGTTAGTAACGATTAATAAGATATATTATTTGAAAACTGCAGCATTAACTAGAGTGTTGTTAGGAGAGCTAAGGAGAATGTAAAACGTAAGTACATGTGTTCAATGTATTAGTTAAAACAATATTATTAAGCAAAGAGGAAAATTTTCTAAGATAAATGCTTTGATACTGGATAGAACAATTAAACAGCGTTGCTTCACATGTGAAATTTTTGTATATTCATCACATTATCTATTTTTTTATATTAAACGTTTTTTCAATAGCCATAACTTTATGCATACATAAGTAACAAACTTGAGAACACCTTAGAAACTACCAGAAAGACGAAGAATACAAAAGAAAACATGATGTAGATACCATCCATGTATGTGAATACAATAAAAGAGTAGAATATATATAATGGCATCACAGATTGTATTGTAGAAGAAGTAATAATATACATCACATACTTATGAAGTGATCACAAGAAAAGATCATAATACATACAAATAACATGAACTGATGTTATTTGATCACGTGTATCGTACTACTATACTGCATCATTTGGAATAAGATGGATAGCATTTGTCTGATATATAACCTACGAATGAGACATTTATTGTTTGGAATGGCATCAGAAATAGAATGGATAAACATGTGTATCATGTGAACTGATAAACAACAATTAGAAGTTCTATCATTAGAGTTTGATCTACCTCCTGATTCAAAATAAATCTAGCAACGATTCTATGTAATTGCAAGGAAGGTTTCACTCTGTAAGGCTCTACTATCTTCCAAAAAACGGTCCTAAATATATCATAGAAATCTACTTGTGACCGAAAGATAGAGTCAAAATGACTCGAACACTTAAATATGCCCTGTCATTAGTCCTGAAGTCTTCGATTGATACAAAAAAAAAATAGTTAATCTTTCTAGCAGTAAGACGGGATATTATACATGAAATGCAATATAATAAATCAAGAGAACAATATATAAATGAACAAATAGAAAAAAAAGAAGGGATAAAATCAAGAATCCTGATTTACAGTCGTGTGTGACCTCAGAATAGGCTATCGACACATTAAAGATTAATCTCAATTTCTTGTATCATTACAACATGAATGATGACAATATGTGAAACACTGTTTTTTTTATACTTTATACATTCAGGTAAATGATTTTGGAAGAAAAAAACTAACAAATTTCCTAGAGTAAAGAATTACTGACTTGCCTGTAAACTTTTCATCAACCAACTGACTCACTTAACTTTCTCCATTGTTCCATGATGATTATACAAAATGGCTTTCTTCGGATGATCAACTACAATTGCCTTTTATAGAATTACTTCTATCCTACTCGGTTTTTCTTTAATAATGCTCCTTCTATACATTTCAAGACACTGGTAACATGAATTACCTCTTATTCTATTCCTACTCTTGTTTGATAATTTACTCATTATATTGAAATTTTTTTTTCTTCTTTTCTTCAGCATGCAAACGACAATAAAAAAATCAATAATCTCAGTATGATTTGCAGGTTGGAACCGACTTTCTCTTACCTGCATTCAAACTAACAACGCTTTATTGTAATCTTATTCGTCAATCGTAAAGCAATAAACAAAATGTCGTTTGCACTCACTGATTTTTTTCTCTGTAACGATTTTTATTGAAGTAACGTAATTACCAGAGACGGACTCGGGTCAATTATAGACCTTTCTTACTGATGACATAATATGCAAATAAAATCGTTATTCACAGCGGATAATGATTTTATTTACATATTATGTCATCAGCAAGAAGAGCTTATCGGATCAACGTCACGTTGATTGTTGCGATCCCATGTCGGACACTAATAGCTACAAGTAGAGATGTTACAGTTCAACTTTAGTTCTGAACGAAGGAGCTGTTTGATCAGGCCAGCTCCGTAGAGCAGAACTGTTTGAATGTCTCCACTTAAAAGAGCTGAACTGATCGAACAATTCTCTTTAAAAACTATTTGATATTAGGTCAAAAATGCTACCCAGACCCTTCTAATGTCTACTTCAATATATCACCTGTAACTTGTCAAAGCTATCTTAGAGTGATATTCTGAAATTTTTTGTGAGCTGTTCAATAGCATTATCTGCAATTGACCAGGAGGTATCTGAAATTCATGCTTTAATTTTTTAAAGGTCGTCTAGAGATGTAGGTACGTCTTTATTTGTGGTACCTGTAGGCAGTACTTAAAAAGTTAAAGCATGGGTCTCAGATAGCTTCTGCTCAGTTGTAGGTACGGCAGTGGACAATGGAATCCATGGATGAGGAAAACTATTCTTGCTTATGGAGAAGTGCTTCATCCCACATAAAGTCATAAACATCAAGGAGAAATGGAAAGAAAGAAAAAAAAAGTGATCTATTATATGATGTTATACATATATTTGATTTCAGAGGAAAATGATTTAACTAGTAGAAATAAAAAAAACTTATATGTAATGTATTATATGATATTCTAAACATACTTGAATTTAGAGAAATAGTTTTTCTTTCAAAGAGAAATGGTTTAACAAGTAGAAATGAAAAAAATTTATATGTAATCTATCATATGATATTCTACATATAATTGACTTTAGAGAGAAATGGTTTAACAAGTAGAAACGAAAAAAAAATTATAAATACTGTATTATATGATATTCTACACATACTTGAATTTAGAAAGAAATAGTTTTTCGTTCAAGGAGAAATGGTTCTCATTCCAAAATGGAGTGACTAAACTGTGCCGTTTTGTCCACAAAAGTAATTGATGTTGTCGAAGAAGTATCATGCTAGCATTATTTTTTAATACTAGTTTCAGGTTTAAGTTCAAGTAAATAAATTTTCTTTTGTTGTTAATTTTCAGTTGGATAATAGAGAAGGACATAATTAATTGCATCTGCCTTTTCCTTACTTTCGGTTCACCTGATATTTCAGTCCATGTATGAAGCTCCATTCTACATATCTTTTAATAATTTGACCGAACTACGTTGACAGAATTTGATGTACGTTGTTTCATCGATTATGGTGAAAAACTATTAGACCAATAAAATTGAAACCGATAAATACATATGATATTTACTTCTTTTTGTGTGAATAATAAATACAATATTTACTTATTTAGTAGTAATTTAAACATAAAATGTCACCTCTACTTTCTTATACTTATAATTGTTGAATTTTTCTTCAAAATGAATATAAAACAAAGACATGTTTAGCTAATTTTGGTCAAAATACTTTATAAATGACCGGGAAAAGGCATTTAAAGTGAAACTTTTGCCGATAAACATATTTGCACGTGTTATAACGCTCGTAGAGGTTAGAAAAAGCATTTAAATGTAGTTTTAACTGTTTGTTATCCAGCTGGGCGATAACACTATGCAGAAAAAGGATGCCCTATTTTTCATGAGCGTTAACGGCAAGAACAAGAGGGCAAACATAAGTCAGTGACTACTATTTCTCTCTGCATCTATCTCAATCCTTATCTTAGCTCTGTTAACAAACATGTGAAAGGAGGAGTATGGCTTCTATATCATATCATTTATATATCATCAAAATATTGACTTATTCATTGCATTCCTATTGAAACACCGACGACAACAGTAGCGATGATCAACGTCACTAAATGCATGTATTTGTTTCTTGTAGTGTCATTGATAGTTGTAAGCTGTCAGACACGAACAATCAATGAAATTGAGAAAAATAGTGACCTTCCAGTTGAACATCATCAAAGCATTTTTAAATTGGTGAAGGCAATTTCCAACAGCCGTGGTCCTCCTTGCTGTGAATGTCCTGCTCGTGCGCCATGTAATGTCAAATGTTGTACAGTCGGCTAAATGTATCAGGTATGTGGTAATGAGATATCGTCGTTTAATGAAAGCAATCGAGAAAACAATGGTGATAAATACCAAATTTGGAAGATATAAAAAGTGTATTTCTATTAATTTATTTCTCTTGGATCTGTGCATTTCTTATATTTTGTTGTTATTTTGAGTACCACATTTTTGAATTAATTGAATATTTTTTCTACTTTCAGACGATATCGTAAGAATACAGCCAATCCACATCCAACATTGAAATCGTCCCGAACAGAACTATCATGCTTATTCCATACTTTTTCTATAAATGGATTCTTTATCTTTTCTAATATTTTCTTCCAAATAAATGTTTGTCTCCACTTAATACTTCAAATTATTTCTTTCAATAAACAGTTTTAGTGGCTGCTTGATAAGAATATGGAATATGTTTTCATTGTAATATTAATAGATAACCAGAGGTCCCTGTGAAGGGATGGATTCAATAGAGAAAAAGTAAGACAACTGGAGTGCGTACTCCCACTGAACTTTCTTGTACTTCTATTATTCTTCGGGAGTCTCGCTGCGTCTTCTTTGATGAGACTTTGATATTATACGAAAAATTGATTTTATTTACACATAAGAAAAAAGTTCCTGAATGTAAAGTGTAATATAGGTGATTGGTATATGTGTATACTTTGTCTTCCTTCTGTGGCCAACTACATGAAAGTTCTTGACGCAAGAGAAGAGGAGAATTTGTAAAATGTAACATATTTGTAGATGCTTATATCTTGTGACTACAATGTAGTAAAAATGATTCGTCAATCAATCTGTATCACAGGCTATCAAAAATTACGGGAAAAAAAGCAAATTTCGAGCAATTGATTGCATAATAAAGCAAACCAAATAGCGATCATTTGCTTTATTGAAATGTGCTCAAAATTTTCAAAATAAATACTGTCTTCAAATGGTTTCTTTTAACCAAGATAGTATCTAAAAAATAGGAATAATTCAGTAGTTATTAGAGCACAATCGTTGAATACTCCGTAGGAATTTCGTAATCATTTTGCACAAGAAAATAATGCAATACAACAGCGGGAAAACTACTTCTATCTTATTACGGGCTTAATACAGAGAAAACGGAACGAATCGCAGTAAAAATTATTAGAATCGCGATTACTAACTTCACTTACGCATTTCGAAGATCTGTTCATATTTCTATACCTTAAATCTTGACTACAATTTTACGTACACAACATTCGAATAGGATGTTTTTCCAGATGAAATATTGGAACAAATATGGAATTAACAAAGAACAATTCGAAGCTAAAAAAACTACTATCATATGAAGATATCAAAGAAATAACTTTGTCCATTGTATCAAATCATCCTTTGTCAAGAAAAAAGAATCAATGAACAATCAAAAATTGAAATATATTACATTTGTTTCTTAATTAAAATTAGTGCGATGGAAATAAGATTCAGTATTGGAACTATTATATGATGAAACACAATTATTTACTAAATATAAGATGAAGAAAAGGATGCATTTTGAAATATTTTCTTTTTAGAAATACGCAAATTGTAATGATCTACTTTCTTGCACCGATCATTTTCACTAGTATCATCGGTCCTGTTTTTGATAATAATACTGTTATTTAATTTTATAATCTGTCACTATTCTTTTTCACTTAAAATCGAAATACATTTGTTATTGCAATAAAAGAATAAATAATATAAAAAAATAACCCATAAACAGAGATAAGTAATATTTTTAAAAGTCATAATGATTCATATACACACATAAATAAATATTAAATGTTATTGTAGAATTGTAGTTAATCATATCGTATGTAATCCGACAAAATAACGATATAGAATTTTTCAGAAAATATTGACATGGTCCCTTAGCTCAGCTGGTTAGAGCGCCGTGCTAATAACGCGGAGGTCATGAGTTCGATCCTCATAGGGACCAGATTTTTTTTTCTTCTACTATTCTTTTTAATTTTTAAAAATAATTGAAATATATGCTTGTGAAATTATTTTCTTTCTCAGTATGTCACAAAAATTTGTATGATTGAGTAATACTAACTATAACATATGCTTCTTGTTCTTTCACTGTCAATAAAAAAAAACATTATTGTTATTTGATTAAATGACATCATTGAAATTATTTTTAATAAAACCTTGACTGAACTGAATACTATGGAATGACTTTTAATATCCGATCACTAATGCTTTATTGTATATATGATTATTGACAGAGATATTGTTATACCATCCGTGAGAATCGATTTCGCATGTCAATTTTTGTGAAACGAGTTTAGAGTTCAACTGCTCATGATAATTACTTTAATGAGATACTGATTATCAGGTTCAATCAATTACAAGATTTTTTGTATTCAGTAAACATCGGTAACCGTTTCCGATTGATTCTACGTTATCAAAAACAAATAAATCCTGTCAGTGAAATCATCCTATTCTTATACAATCCAGCATGCTTCGATACATGTGATTGGAAGAATTTTATGTTGAATCAAGTATCATTTTACACAGTGAATTCTGATGATTTTTTGACATCAAATAGTTTTGGTTCATATTGAATTTTATCATTCTAGACAAGATAAGTCCGATCGAGCCTCAATGAAAGACTTTGTAAGTAGCCGGAATATTACAGAAAGTATTCGACCGGATCTGACCATCATGTGTCTCGGGATTTTACGCTCGTTGGACAAGATCCAACCTCGCTAGCTGATATAGATTTATAAAAAAATGTTTTAGCTTATGAAAATATTACTTTGTTGATATATTAGAAAAAATAGTTTATAAGAAATCTAATGAATGCTATTTCTACGGGAACTTGTTATTTTTGTTTTTTTTTTGGAACAATTCGGGTCTCAAAATTGAATGGCAGATTCTGTAAAACCCAGGGACGGCGTGAATAGCTCGGAGCGAGGGGCGATACTTTTCAAAGTGGAGAAAAGTCAAAAATTTTTTTATCGACTTGATTTTTGAAAAAAATTCCTACCAACATTACCCAAATTTCCTGAAAAACCAAAAGTGAAGACCTTTGTTTTTAGTCTTCACCCTGTTTGTTCAGGAAAGCTTCGTATTTTAGGTTCGAATTTTGGAATCCAAAGCCGTATTCCTATACAGGCCCACACATCCGAAAATCGGAGCATTTCAGTCATATTTTTGTCAAATGCAGGAAGGGTGACTCTCATATCGCCGCCTCGTTCGCGCCGTCCCTGCTGCTAATAATAAACAGATCGGTCCATTTTATTGAACTCGCAGCGGAGATGCGATGAAACTTCCTTTATTTTCAATCAGATGATAATCTAAGAACAAAAGGCACATACTTAAATAGGAAGATATCAACTATATATACTCTCAAAAAGGAATAGAAAGAATGTGCGGGCGGTGAAACAAAACATATAGAGGATGTAGGGGGATGTATACCTATGTGACGAAGGAAAAACACGAAAGGAGTATGAATGCGAAACAAATGCATGAGGGAGGAAACAGAATGCATTATGTTCGATGGACTCGACAAGAGAAAATCAAATTTTTTGTTCTGTACAGAAATTTTTAATCTACTTTGTATATTGACTAGATCATCAGTCAGATACATGAGGAAATTTTTTTCATGTAGGTGTTCAATTGTTTAACCCATATACTTTCAAAAATCTATTGCATTTCATTTTTAAAATTTCTATTTTGTCTTTAATAAATATATAGAATATGAAGTCTGAAAGTTTAAAACTTTTCTTCGTGATAGTGAAAATTCAGATTAATACAATATTCTTTTATAGTACGTCCCATTGTAGGAGGTCCACAGAAAAATACATTCACATCATTAGCTGTTGAACTGTTTTCGCTTGATACGAGTTTAGCAAATAATTCATTCCATTTAGGACGTCCAATCTGTGTTCGCGCTTTCAAGTTTGTAAATATATCATTTCCAGTTACTTGTGCCCATAAGGTACTGACAAGATCTAATGGAACCTTGCCAATATTTCCATCATGCTTGATATTAGTAAAATATAGATGAATATCAAGAAAACGATGTGTATTAGTATTTAGTTCCAAATATGTTTCTTGTTCCTCTTCGAATTGATGAAGAAGATTTAGAAACCATTCTACATTTTTATGATCTCGATTCACCCAAATTAAATCAATTTTCTTGAGTCGATAACTTTGAAATGGATGTTGATCATTATAATTAACGCCTTGGCAATGTTTGCAGACAGCACGCGAAGTAAGAAATTGAGCCATAAGACTTGAAAGAATTGAAGCATATGGTGTTATACCTATTCCACCAGCGATAAGTACAACATGTTTACAGTCAAACACATATCGAGCACATGATGAATATGGTCCATTTATAATGATCCATTCTTTTTTTAATTTCTGTATTGTTGCTTGATTTACATTGTTGTCATTTCTTTCGTCTTGATCTTCAGCCGTTCTATCGTTAGCAATGTCAGTGACACTCCTTACATTTCTTTCTACAGAAGCTACTTCGTTTGGTCGTTGATCACAGCGAAAAACTTTAACAGTACGTTGATCATCATTCTTTTCTGACATATCTATGAAATATTGATAAACTCGTTTTGTCCAATTGCCAACTGCTTGAATGTGTACACGTATAAACTTCATATCTTCTGGAGCATTGCTGATAGTAAACGGATGAAATTCGTAAGGAGTAACAGAAGGCAGATTGATGGAGATATAATCGCCTGGTTTAAAGCTAAAACAATAGAAAAACTATGAAAAATACAACATTTTTATTGGAGACTGAAATATACGCAAAGTTTTTCGGACGATGAATGATCAAGCTAACTACGTTTGATTGTTCAATGGTTACTGAATCAATATATGTTAGACCATTATTTTTGGAACATCGTTTTAGAAGAGAATACAATTTTTCAAGCAATAACCATGAAAGTGGTACAATGACCCATTTCTATATAAAAAATAGACATGAATCAGCCATTCATAGAAAGAAAAAAACATTAACCCAAAAGTTCCCAGCATGAAAAATGAGAAATACGTAGAATGGAATGTACAATCGATGCGTCCAATGGAAAATCTATAAACAGATAATATATAGAGAATAATTTTAATATAAATACATTTTATTTACCTGAAAATGCCCTCCTCGTCGAATCCATTGCATTGAACAGATTATCATTATTGCGAGAATTACACATAAAATCACACCACTAAGTGGTGCAAATCCGCCAATCCATCCGATGCCAGGAGATGTAGTGAACTGAATAAATAATGTATCAAAAATAGTTTAATAAATTTTATTCTTTCTTTCTCATTCTTACCATTAAACTGCCCCATGAGTACACTAAAATGATATGAAAATCTATACGAATTTATTTCACAGACAACAATAGCTCACCATTATTACGGCCAAAGTTAGCTGCGTGTGCAATCGTATGTGTAATGGCTAAGACAGTGATGAATCGTCCAATAATTTGATGGAAATCAATATGATCATCAACAGGAAGAAGTTTGCGCACGAATCGTTTGGAACGAATAAATAGAATTGTTTGTCTGAGCATAAGAATAATGATCAATGTGCAATTAAAATTGAGTAACATTCCACCAATGCGTGCAATTACTCCGAATGCATGAAGTTTGCTCACTGTCGATCGATAAATTGCAACGTAAACAAGTAATGCAATATTGACGAGTATATAGATTATGACCCATATAATACGTGCTAAATTATTGTATAAATATTCTGGTGTCAGTTTTGATTTATGTCGATCGAATAATGATTCGTGCAAACAAAGACAAGCAAAAATGCGTTGGGCAAGATTAAACTGAGGTGGAGTCGGCGTTTCTGGCGCAGCCCAAGTTGACGAAATAGTAAATCGTGATAGCACCTCAAGTATGGTCGAATCGTTAGAGACGACTGAATGAAATTCTTCAAAATCAATTCTAGTGCTCTACAATTAAAGAAAAAAAAATTTAAAACAATAATTTAATAAATATGTGAAGCTCACGGTTTCAAGATGAAATCGTTGTAAAAGTGCTCGAATGACTTCTTGAACACGATCATTTGGTAGTGATTTAATGCTTTTCAAATAGCATTCATAGAATTGTGCAAATTCATCCCTGGTCACATAATTATCGCCATCTTCATCCAGCATCATAAAGTAAAGAAGAGCACGCACATCCAGACTACCATTAAGCACACGTATTAACATTAATACATCACTTTTGCTCAAAACTGGCAAACTTTCACCGTCAGAGATTGGGCCTAAAGCCCTCAATAATCGTTCAATTATGAATGGTTGAGTATTAAGTAATTTGGATAATTCTTCGACACTGTATTGATTAGTATCTTGACCAAATAAAAGTAAATCTCTTTCAGGTTCATGAATTAATGAATACAACTGTACTTCAGCCATTTGGCGGCGAGATAGGTGACGTGGAATATATCTTCATAATCAAAAATGAAAATGATCTCAAAAATTAAAAATCCTTGTCCTTTACTCAAAAAATAACTTACTTGCCAAATAAACGACCACGAGTTATTGATGCTGATCGAAAAGCAGACGAAAAAGATATTATTGAAAGACTACTATTCATCCGCTCTATTAAACGTGTTGGTTGAGCTTGCGTAGTATATGATTGCTGTGGAATTGCAATCGAAGGATTAATCGATGAGATCGATGATTGATGTGTATTCTTTCTCTCCTCCATGTTAGTATAAGTCGGCTGTTCACTATTATAAGACTATAATAATAGTATAAAGATTTTTACGAATAGACTCACGTTGTTGTCATTTTTTGCTGAATGGTTGATTTAACTGCTGGTATATTATTATAACATAGGAATCCACACACAATTAAAAAAGAATTAATAACTAAAATGGAAAGTTTAAATGTTTTTCTCTGCTATGAGATTTTAACACAAGAAAATCTTTCTCTTTATGTGATGTAGTTAAAAAGATTTTTGACAGAAACCTTAGATTTACACAAACTTTCAAACTTTCTCGGAATGATAGGGTGAGAGTGATAAATTCTTCACTTTCAGCCATCCAAGAGTATTATCAGTAAATTAGATTTCATTGTTGCAGCCTTGTTTGATATTGACAACAACAATATAATTGTCTTCCATCGTTGAAATTTTCCATTTGCGCATGCGTTTATCCGATCAAACAGAACATGCATACGTCTTATTTGTATCAACAGAAAGTTGAACATTTCTCACTTATAGTCGTCTGATCACTATTCTAGCCTATGTACTCATCCAACAACTACAAATTCCTGGCATGAGTACAATAATTACGCAAACTGATGTTCATGGAATTTAGTACCGATGAATACTCGACGAGTACTCGTAGAGCTACTGGTGTGAGTAAAATTTTCTAATCATTATTGATAGGATACAAAAGAGTGCTTGCTAATTTTTGCTTTTCTGAAACTCAATATAACAGATAATCATTATCTTAGATGTTATATCGGATGATACAAAATATTGGGTGAGGCGGAATAAATGACCGTGCTTTGCATTGCACTTTTCAGCCATTTTTTAATATATTGTAAAAAAAATATAAAATAAGATACAACATGACAAGCTCTACAATATCGATAAAATCACTTTTTTCGCAATACCACTTTTTGCTTTCGGAGTGATCAAATTTTAATCGTGCGAAAATGATACTTTTTTTTCGCTCAAGATTATTTCATTTTTTATTTTTGTCACCCAATATCTTTTCTTGCCAAAAAAACCGAAATATATCACAAGATGCAGCATGAAAAGCTCTATAATTTTCATAGGATCATTTTTTAAATAGTTGATCCTTTTGCCTTTATAGTGGTGAAAGTTTTAACTGATCAGCTTTTGATGCTGTGAAAAGGTCTTTTTTTAATATATAACTAATGTGTTTTTTCTTATTTACCGTCTAAAATCTTTCATTTAAAAATAAAACAAAGTATACTAAGAGATGCAGCATGAAAAGTTCTACAAGCTACATAGGATAGTTTCTTTTATAGTGCGACTTTTTGTTTTCAAAATCGATGAAATACTAAGCTACTAAAATTCGACTCTACAAAAACGTTTTACTTATTGACCAGTTGATATATTCTATTACAATAAGACCAAAGTATATCATAAGATGCCGCGTAAAAAAACTCAACAATTTACATAGAACAATTGTAAAAGGATACAGAAAAAAAAGTTTTGTTCATTTTGATAGCAAAGAGTGCCGCTATAAAAAAAAGTGGTCTTATGTAACTTGTAGAACTTTTTATGGTGTATCTTTTGGTGTATTTTCTTTTTCTAATACAATGTATTAGATGATTAAAAATTACAATGGAAAGTGCGTCCATCTATTCCAGCCTACCCTCAAGATTCGGTTTTTCTAAAAAAAAAAAATTTCAAATCAATGATAAGCATATTATCAACTTAAATATAAAACTGATCAATTCAATAGTGCTTCATACAGCTTTTTTTAGTGCTGCAGTCACATATAAAAATATAAATATAACTTTATTTCAAGATTTCTGACTTCTTCTATTATAGACATCTGATTTATAAAAAAGATGTACAACATGAATGACTATCAAATTCATTCTAATTGTTCTAATTTTTTGCAGTTATATTTTATTACATAAAACATACTGAATTATCTCTTAGCTTAAAAAAATATGTGAATTGCTCAGTTTAGTTCCATTGAACTGTGCGGACAAAACGTTTTTACAATTAGTTACCATTGAAAATGAATCTAATTAGTATAGGATAAATAAGGCAGCCACCCTTAACTCAAATGAATAGATGCACTGTATTCGGAAGCTTATTCGAGATGAAAAATCACTTAGAGAACTACTACATGACTATTCTTTAATTCTCAATTGCCTCAGAAAAATATTCTGTAGTTACCTCTAATTACTATACCGGTTCTATAGATTTGATCGAAAATGATTTGTTCCTTGTGGCATTATTTTGTGCAGTACTAAATCAATACTATATAGTCAATACGTGCCCGCAAATGATTTATATCACAAAGACGAACAAATTCTTATCGTGTCCTTTTGCTACTCGTTATTTTGTTGGAAATAATAAATTTTTTACAAAAGTCGAGGAGAGCACTTCGTCAATTTGTGATGACATTTTTATTTCATTAATCTATACTTTTTGGTTTCCTTCGCCTTCCTTTATTTAGCAAATATTCAAGGACAAAAGATAAATTTCATGTTTGCTGATTGAGAGAAAGCAAAAGTGCGAGCATAAGTCAACCATAAGCATATGGCTGAAAGATGTGTAAATCAGATATTCATACAATGACAAAGATAGAAAAATGAGATACGTTGATAAGAATCTAACTATTGTCACAGTAGAAGATCGGCATTCTGCAGGACATCATTTCTTGTTAGAGGAAAAAGCTTTTACTTTTTGTTTTTCTTTTAAATAAAATGTTATTTGCTATTTTAGAAATGTACTTATTTAAATTTCGGACTTCAATATCCCAATAATTTATCGAGCACTATATGTTTAAACTATATGTGACAGTCATTCTTTCAATTGAAATTCAAACATTTTAATTGTTCGAATTTTCCAACATTAAACTAAACGTGAGGAAAAATGTAAACTATAACGTATTCTTTTAATAGGTACATTTTCTATCAATTAATCTAAATATATCTTTGGTTTCTCTTTCTTCACTGCAGACGAAATAAAGTTTATCTTGATAAAAACGCACACAGGGACGTATCCGAGTATTGAATCAGTATTAAAAACAGTTATATAGTGTTCCTTATTCAATTAATCACAAGAAGAACACTATAAAGGATATTTACTACTACTGGTACTATTGTATGACGTGTGTTTATGGCTACCGAGTTTATACGTGATTGTGACAGACAAACGATCTTGTTCCACATATATACTCTTCATTGATTATAAGATTTTACGATGTCTGAAAGAAATTTATTATTCTTAATCATGATTATGCCTGTGTACAATTGAGAGCTCCGTCAAATATGAGTTGAGTACAGTATATTGTCAGTAGAAAACCATATGTGATTTTTAAGTTCTTTAAATATGATTGATTTTGAAGATATACACCATCGCAGGCTTATAAAAATATGAAGTTTTCTAACTTGCACAGAGTTACACAAAGCAAGGGATGATAGGTAGATATAGAAATATAAATGTGGAATATATTATAAATATAGATGGCGAAGTGGCTCTAATCTGTATGAAAATCAGAAGGTTTTTTTCTCAGTTTTCATTGAAGTCCAACGCAAGAGTAAAGAAGCGTTCCAAATTATATGAAACACAAGCCTAGGAGTGAGAAATTATCGTTATCGAGTAATAAACTGACAGATTAATGAGTAACAGAAATGTTACTACTCATCGATAAAAAAAAGCTTGTCAGCGCAGTCCGTTTAGGGCTAAAATGTGGAACTCACATATAAACACAACAGCCAATTTCTGTATCGTGCTTGTCTGTAACGAGGAGTGTCCGTAATGGGGATATCTATAAGGGTGGAGGGGGGAAACCGCAAAGCTTCGACCTAAAACTTACACTCACATTTTTATATGTGAGTTCCACAAAAGACACAGAACCGAAGCAACGATGTACGACTCATAATTGTTGATAATGGTAGCGTACCTTCTCTCTCTGAAGAGTTCGACTTTACTATTCATGCACTTTTCTCAATTTGTGAATTGAGCTTGCTTGGTTAAGGATGACCTTTTTTTGGGATAATAATGATTTTTTAAACTATTTTTTTATATTCTGGGAGCAAGGATGTGTCCAACAACCATTAAAGGAATTTCATTCCGTGTAAAGGAATCGCAGAAAAAGAGCAAGCATGTATAGAAACGAAAGGCTGGCTAATCGTACTCAGACATAGCCTTATCTTCGATATTCACTCTCTCTCTCGATAAGATAAAGATGCATTTTTGTACTGTAACGCTTATTTATCAAGTGACTTCTATGACAGTTAAAATTTTTTATCTTTAGGATCTATAAAACCGTAAAAATTTTAGAATATTTTAAAAGAATCAATAAGAGCACAGCAACATCAGAAGTCAGAAGTACCGCATGTTGGTATGGTTATTGAATATAAATATCAACTTCAACTGTAACATCTAATTTTACTTTATCCATGAGATATAAGAGAATCTTTAAGATCTTATAAATAAGCCTTGCTTACATGTTTATCAGTAGCCGGTAACAACGTTTTAGTGTCTTTTACAATTTCATTTAAGATAACGAGTTTCTATTCTTGGTCATGATCAGGTGCCTATGATAAGCGTTAACTATTATTTCGTGTCTTTGTTTATTTATTTTAAAGAGTTGTGACTTCCTCATTAGACATATGAACTTCCCTTGCTGTTATTGTTTGTTTATGTAGATTTCTATTCGATTTATTTCATTCTACTTGCTTTTCTTGCTTAGACAAGTTGGTTGATTCTTGTTGTTTATTTTTCTTTTCGTGAAACACAATCTAATAGATTCTGTAGCATCTGACTCAAAGATAGGACCTGCTTGAAGGAGCAAAGTTTAAGATAGGGGAGAGAAGAGTAAATGGCCATTTTCAACAAAACTTTTTATAAGCAGCGTAAAACATAGTCTTTTTGATAGGGAGCACTGATCATTTTTTATATTTGGGAGCGAAGAATGTACAACTCCTGCTCACATGGGTTTTGAATGTAAGACTAAAATCTATCCTATGAGATTATAGAAATTCTTCAAAGTTAGGTGAGGTCTACATAGTTCACCCAAGGTATCACCGGCGAAGAAAATCCGATTGTCTATCACGATGAATTCATGTATACAGCCCATCGATTCACTGATGAAAAACTCTTGAGAGGGGTGAGGGTGAGGGTGTGGCTGTTGGTTCTGGCAGGTGTAGATAAGATGATACGTAAATGTGGGTGTGGACGGCATTGTGGGTGGAGTCATTGATGGGAATAATGCGTTGGTGCGACTCCGATGGCGATCGGAGTGTGAACCTGAGTGTGAGTATGGACGAAAATGAGTTAAAACTACGCTCCATAGACCCATGCATTGAGAAAGATATCCAGCAGAGACCAACACGCATTCCGTACCTGAAACCACGCTGTTACCCACACCAAGAGTCTCACGGTATGTTTCTCATGATGGATGTTCGTGTGCTGCTTATTCCTAGTGCTGAACTTTCCTGTGTTGAAAATTCATCAACCCGTCCTGATCAAATGTATTTCATGAGAAAAAATGAAATTTGAAGTGGAACGAATTTGAATGAGTGAAGATTTGTACTATTTCTAATTCACTATTGAAGGAGATTGCTGCTACTTATAATATTGAATCTGTCAACGATTATTGAGCCTAAGTGATTGATAATGTGGAACTAAATTCTTAAACTGTTATTCATTCTTCACTGTGTTCAATGTACTTATATTCGATGTAGAAATTCTTAGTATATGACATTGTATATTAAGTGCAGTCGTTACAAATGACTCGTCCGAGGAGACACTGCATAGGTGACAAAATGAGCTTGGAACGAACTCTAAGGATATTAAGTGAGTAGGACCTAGTATAAAGGGACAAAAAGTAGGAAGAGAAATAAGTGTTCACCGCACTTCTTTAACGATGAATGAACTTAACTGATACATGTCAACTAATTGGTCATTGAAATATCTAGGTTCGACTCCTCTTTTCGTTTTTCTATTCAGACTTTCGTATTGATAAAAACATGCTCTGTGATACAGTGAAATTTTTCATAAGAACATGAATTCATCGATAAGAGACATGAGAACTCAGAATTCAGTTGGGCAAAACTTTTTCATTTTTTTCTTATAGTAAAATATAATTTTAACTTATCTTCACTCTCAACTCAGAGCTGCGCTTCTTAGTTTAAAACTCACGATAACATATCGACTGATGAAAACGTCTTAAGTGGTCTGCGAGTGGATTACAGGAATGCTATATAAATCTGATAAAATTTTGATAATTAAGCAATTAAAATTTCTATTTTATTTTGTAGTCAGTCTGTTACACCAAAACTGTTTATTAATAGTATATCTTTTAGAATATTTCTTTGACTCTAAATAAATTATATGTGAAGCATGAATGAAAGAGTGTTCCATACTACAATTATTTACTGAAATCAACCATTCAATTTACATTAATTGCAAAATAAATAGTTGCCGTGCACATCTGCGTTGATCAGCACACAAACTAAAAAGGATCGAGCTTATACAAATACAAGTAAACTTATTGGAATTAACAAAACTTAAAGAATTTGTCATGCGCACTAGTCGATTTTTCAAAAATATCTTTCTAAGCCATAGAATCTTCTGGCTATATCATATTTCATTGTAATCCATTGTTACTTGTAGATGGAGATTTCCATGTACATCGACAAGTCCTTTTGGAGTTGACAAAGAATATGAACGATTAACTATAATAATAATTTCCTTACAAGAACCTTCTTCTATCTGAACTGTGTGTTTCATAAAAATGATAACATTTTATATATTTATAGAAGAAAAATTGAAAATATTTTAACGTTCAGAATGAATTGATTTGAAACTTATGCTCGAACTTGTCAATAGTACAACATATTATGCCAAAAGTCTCAATCATTTTGAAACACTTCATGACTATGAAAAAGAAATATTTGAAGGTACATAAAATAAGAAAGAGCGAAAGTAATTTGAAGGCCTAAAGAAGAAAAGATTTTCTCAAAATAAAAAAAGTATTTAGTAATTTTTGACTAACTTCAAAGAGAGCCACAATATGATCCAGTACGACCGCTACTAATTATAATCTTATTGAACTTACCTGTGTTAATCGTTCTCAAAATCAGATTCGAATCAATGTGACTGGCTGTTATGGCCAACGCCTTCGAAGAAATCAAATATGAAATAGAAGATATGAGTTCTTTGCTTCTATATCTATATCAACCAAGTAGGAAGGCAAATATAAAGGTATACAACTGTCATTATTTTAACAGAAATAAAAGACTTGAGAGGTATTTAGATAAGGAATAATCTTAATCAAAATGTATATACATTTATATGCATCTGCATTTTCGGAGAAATAGTAAGAATGGAATATACAGAAAAACAATGTGGATTAACCAAGTTTCACTTCCGAATGATTCATTCAGTTGTGTTCTGATTCAAAAGGCGAAAAAAGACATATAATGGCTTTTTTAAAGTATCCACAAAATTCAAATAAATTTCTAAAAATACTTCCTATCCTGTACTTATGGTTTCTTCTCGACGGTGCTGAAGCTAATGGAAGTACAGAGGGTATAAGAGGCAATGTAGATATTAAAAGTATAAGGACGTGAGGATGCCAAGGAATCTTGGCACATCTGTCTAGACACATAAACTACCTCTTCAACTGAGATTCTTACAAATCCTCGATACATCTTCTATATACCCGTAGCGATTTCGTCGAATAATATACGAAAAAAGCAATTCTAGTAAACTATGTGGTTGAGCAAAAAGTTTGCGGTCATTTGTGAATTCCTACTAGCTCACAAATTATGTGGACAGTTTACGGTTGCAAACGGCCGCGAACTTTTCTGCTCAATCTTGTAATAGAAGACCATGCATTAACTAATTAATTAAACACAAAAATACAGGATTTTCGAATATATAAATTAATTATTAGTTAGATACAACTGCTTTTTTACTATTTTGTAGAACTTATACGTATATTTTCGAAGAAAATACTGAGCTTAAGTTTAAATCTAGGTTTTTGCGGCTCTGCTCTAGGATCTTCTCCCACTATTATTGGATTCGTGGAAATGCCACTACAGGATTTCACTATATTGGTACGTGCAAGATGGGAACAGCTGCGTTGTCTGTCATCAATCCACTCAATATGAGAGTTTTGGGTGTAGAAGGTTTGAGAATCGTTGATGCATCTGTAGCTGCATCTTCGTTCTCAGCCACTACGCAATCATTAACCTATGCAAGGGCAGTTGATCTTATTGTAACAGAATACAGACTAAAACAAAAATCCGATCACTAACATAAAATAATCCGAAAATTAATTAATACGTTTTGTCTCCTTTCTGATTTTTTGTAACTCATCAACCCGTGGCACAATATAGCTTGATTTCAAAATGAAATCATTTTTCAGTTTTATATTTAAGCATTATGATCATAGAGAATTGTACAGTATTATTTTCATTTTCTCAGTTGGAATTGAGTTATTCTAAAAATAGTCAAGTAAGTCAAAATATTACAAGGTGAACTATAGAGAACAGAACAATAAGAAATTTAATTATCTCCATTGTGGCTTGAGCAAACGAGGTGATATTTCTATCAATGATAGAGTCATGTTCAAGCTTTATATCTATAAAAAAAACGCCTCAGGAAATCCTTTGTGAAGTATATTGTTTTTTTCCTATCTGCCAGAAAGTAAATTTTTTTTTGATGAAATCAATCGTAATACTTAATAAAGGGTCTTTCTAGGTATGTCTTTATGGATATAAACTTTGAACATGTCTCTATGATTGAAAACAAAATCAGGTCGTTTGCTCGAGTTGCAATAGAGATATTTAAATTTCTTGTCGTTCTGTTATTTATGGTTCATCCTGTAGTTGTGAATCTGAACGAGAGGATATTGAGACAATTGAAAAAGAGACTGAAACTTATTATCTCGAGTTTGCATCAGCTTTTTAGATTTCTTCTGGGTTTTAAAGTCTATTGTATATTGATTTCTTAATGAAAAATATTTCAAATTATAATTGAAAAATTCTACAACAAAACCAAAATTATAACTAATCTAAAGGATTTTATCTTTATGCATAGTAATTCAATTCTAATAAAAACATTCTCCACTGAATTGGGTTATTTTTTAATTCCTCATCGATAGCCAATATTTGTCTGTATTTATGGCACAAGTTTATCAAAATAGCTATTTTGTATGAGGAAACAATTTAAAAATTTTGAATCATATTACTGAGAGTTTTGGTGCATTGCTAGTCGGAAAGAGGTATATTCTGAAGGGTATGATGGTTTACATCACCTATATGAAGATAGTGTACCATGGCATTCTACATAATGAAATACAACGACTTATGAAAACAAGAAAAAAATAATAATTGCTTAGTATTTTCGTGCGCGCAGATTGCATAGGATGGTCCATAATTATAAAATATTTTTCAAATATTTTTAAATAGAATTTATTCATTATTAAGAAATAATTTTATATAGTCAGTTTTTAAAGATCTCACAAGTGTTTTTTGCTAACACTAGGTAGATGTTCTATTGTTTTGAGATATTCTGCATCTTGTCGGAGTTCTATTATACAATGGCTATACATATGATTCTACTGTCTTGCATAAGATCACGAAAATATTTAATCTTAGCACTGAGTTCAGTATAAATTACAATCGTCATCTTATTTGCATAGTACTAGATATAGTAAATAAAACACATAAAGACTATTTCAAAATATAAAAAAAGGTTAATAAAAAATCACTTATTTCTATTAACTTAGTTAGTTTTTCGAAAGAACTGCTATATCTCGCCATACCTTGCAGTTGTCCTTAGGTGGAACGAGACGAAGCCATGTGATACTGTCGATTCATCTGTCTCTGACTGCTATAACGCGTTTTCAAACTTATCGGTTCATATCAAAACAATTTTATTATCTTGAAACTAAAATTAGTTTTAGTGAAAAACTATTGATAAATAATGGTGTTGTGTCCATCTATGCTCACAGATATCAGGAAAAATAAACTTTATTTTTCGACGCTAAGGATCAAGCATTGTTTATTAATCAAAATCCAGCATAGTTATAATAAAAGTGATATTGCTACTATTTTATTAAAAACAATTTCAATGATGTCGTATAATAAAATAACAATGATTTTTTTTTATTGACAATGAAAGAACAAGAAGCATGTGTTATAGTTGGTATTACTCAATCATACAAATTTTTGTGACATACTGAGAAAGAAAAT